>JAMKCH010038244.1:0-14419 GCA_023653785.1 Ophioderma brevispina | reverse complement strand
TATTTTTTATCGAAATTTGCTTTATACTACAACTGGCTTGAACTTTATCTCATTTGAGACACCTTTATAACTATTTAAAAGTTAGTAATACCGTCAGGAACGAGCAATTATACCATCACTTTGCGCGGGAAAATTCAAAATTGCAGTGGAACTCGTGGTCGCTTGTATTTAAACAGCGATAAATGTCTATCGTGATTTAGAAACTTGGGGCCAAATATGAGGCTGTATAGCAGTACGTCAGGAATCACTGATAATCTGTTATTGGACGAGCTTGCACGTAAAGTTGCCTGGTGCAGTTCATTAACGAAGAGTTGCGGTATGCCTGCATAGTATTAACTCTACAGATACAATTGGCCAGTTTTTGGGGGGGTGTAACAGTTCAGGCCTAACTATTTTCAAGATACCAGGCCTAACATGTTTACCAACATTGCTGTAAACTGGTCTCTTGCTAGCAATTGGTAACAAATTGGTCGCTATTTAAAGTAATTACCGCCATGTTACGCTCGACGAGCCAAGAATTTTTTTTACCGGACACCCATACAGCCAACAGTGATTTATTAAAAAAAGGATCAATAGCCATAATTGAGTGACTGTTTCCCGATCCGAGAAAAGTAGATTAAGATATTTTCCGTTACTCCGAAAGGTCATTATTCCGAAATCTACAAAGGGTCAGATGCTCCGAAAGGTTTTTATCCGAAGGGTCCATTACTCCGAAGGTCGTTTCTCCGAATTTTGAATATCCGACCTTTCGGAATAAAAACCTTTCGGAGTAAAAACCTATTTATTTTTATTTCATAGGATATTTACTCCGAAAGGTCGTTCTCCGATTTTCGGAATATCGCTCTTTCGGAATAAACCTTATTTTCGGAGTCAACCCTAATTTAATTATTTCATAGGATTTTACTTCGATAGGTCATTTACGGTTTTTTCAGAATTTTTAAGACATCATTTTAGAGTTAAAGGGATACCCATTTAAGTGTATAACTTAATCTGATAAAGGCCTTCACCCCAAAACCGTATCTGTTAGTTTTGCGCCCGATATTTCAAGCCCTAAAAACCGTGATTTTTCATTGTAAAATAACTATTGGTCCGACCAAAATAGGGCACGATTTTGCGCGTAACATCCAAACCTAACACCATTAGTCCTAGATGCCACGGGTAAATGAGAAAAAAAACATACATGAAATAAAACTTAGGTTTTTACTCCGAAAGGTTTTTATTTCCGAAGGTCGATATTCCGAAATTCGGAAAACGACCGTTCGTAGAAAATTCCTCTGAAAGTAAAAAATTCGGTTTTTACTTCCGAAAGGTTTTATTCGAAGGTCGATATTCACGAAATTAGGAGAACCGACTTGGATATGACCTTCGGAGTAAAACCTTTCGGTCAAAACCTTCGGATTAATGACCCTAATTTCATAGTTCGGAATAAAGACCCTCGGAATAAAAATCTTTCCGAGCAATGACCCTTGGGAAGAAAATCGATCTGTAGATAAACCTTTCGAGTATGATCTTTATTTTCGAGAAACTGACCTTCGGAAGTAATGAACTTCGGACTAATGACCCTTTCGGACCAAACCCTTTTTCGGACTTATGAGCTTCCATAGAACAGTGTGTTTCGAGTAATGACGTTCGGAGAAAAAACCTTTCGAGCATGACACGTCGGAATATCGTACTGTCCCCGTCTCTATAAAATACGCACGCGGTAGTATTTGACCCCACGCATGCTCCAGGGACGGTCCTCTCCCTCACTAACCCAAAGTGCTGTCTATTTATTTTTCGTGCCTCCAGGAGCTGAGTGGTGTTCAAATCTCCACTTCGTGTAACACATCTTGGCAATCGGAGCTCTCTCCCTACTCACGATTCATCCGTAAGCGAGAGAATTCCAGCGATTTTTTCACATTTCTCTTGCACACTTATTAAGCCGGGAATTATTCTTAACCAATCTACGGATCAAGGGTCCCATCAACCAACATTTATCGCTATCTTGGCGAAATTCAAACAGGAGAAGAGGGCGATTTGGGGTTCCTTTACATTGGGAAGCTATTGGGACGATGCATTGTCGCACACGATTTTGCAATCGCCTACGATTTTGCCAAGGTCAGAGAAGGAAAGCTTAACGTATTTTTTGGGCGTAAACTCGGCACACGAAATATAGGATGTTTTTGGTCTTATATCGGTCTAATAAAACGTTATTTTTTTTTGGAACAGATATTTTTGCATCCTGAGTTATAAGCTTTCCTTCCATTGGATATAGCTTAAGATATTCCGTCCGACAATGAGGATCACTTTTAAAATAATATCCCCGGTTGGCCAACTTTCAGACGACTGTAGAAGGTCATAGTTTGTGAAAAGACAGTGACTCAATAAAATTTGTTTAAGGGTGCGATTCTGATCAGGCCGGTACGCAGGGGGGGCGGTCGCCCCCCCTTCAATTGACACAAAGTTCAAAAGGTCCATTTTTTGCTGATATATTGATAAAAAAAGGTCCAAAATTTAGATAAATTTTTGACAAGAAAGGTCCAATTTTTTGGTCATAAAATGTTCAAAAAGTTCCAAAAAAAGGACCATTTTTATGGGGGTTAGGTCCAAAAAAGTCCACTTTTCCGAAAAAGTCCACTGGTCGAAGCCCCGCACCCCACATCCTGCGTCGGCCCCTGTTCTAAATAACAAAACAGCTTTATCCCCAGTGGATAATAGAGCACCATTGGAGCTCCATCTGTATTGAGGTAAGAGCCAATGTAGTCCCACATTCTGTCCATACCAACTGAATATACAATTGGAAGCTTGTTGCTCAACGTTAAAGTTCCTCTTCACACACGCACAATAACTGTTTGTTCTTTTTATATTTCACTTCAACCCTAATATAAGTAGCGTTTAGAATTAATTGAAATTACTTAATCAACTTCCTAAACTTCCCCTCATTCCTCCTCCCTCCCTCATTGGTAGGTGCTGCCCATAGTGAACTTTGGGGTTTCAAGGATACCAATCGGTTGGATATCAGTATAGAATCTTATTTGAGAAATCGGATTCTTGGATTTTGAATGATGGGTTCTTGTCGTATATCCATCCCTGCGAACTGGAACTCCGTCGGCTATTGATTACGCAATTTGTTCCCCCCCTATTTTTTATGGAACTTTCCTGCATGGGGAATTCAAATGATGATCAGTGGGTAGTGATCACTTTCCAATTTTTAATAAATATTATAAGCCATGCCTGAGAAAAGAGTTCCTAAATGCAACTTCATAAGGCCAACAATTTGCCAGAGTTTAAATGATAAGCTGTTTAGCTTTATTAATAGGCAATCTTTTGATAACATTGAGGATTATCTTTCTTCATTCACTGACATATTAATTGATATAGCAAATAAAACAATTACCCAAGTATTCTTCAAAAGCTTATAGCAAACACAAAGCAATGGTTAACCATGAAAAAACCCCCATAAAAAATAAAGAGAGAAGGACCAACAACAATACACTAGTTTCAAAGATCCTATCACGTTACCGCCTTGGGTTTAAAAATCCCACCATGATCCCATTTACCGGCTAAGGTAAACGCTTCAAATAGCATGATAGAAATCATGATGGCAATGAAGAAATTGAAAGATTAGGAAAATGTTGTTCTTGAAATTAATTGAAAACGTCCCAATAAACATGCCATTTATCATTTAAAGGGCAACGAGAGATTCAAATAACAGGGTTGTCACGAAAATGTGAAAATCTGAATTGGCACTGGTGAAAGCTTATACAAAAAAAAGATTCCCATCTGTAAGGGTTAAGTGAGAACTTTTCTTGTACAAAAAAATTGTGTTGAAATGTCTAATTTCGTTAGGAGCAATACGAAATTCCGCTTATGTTTCTCTGAAATATAAGCATGTACAAAAAGTCTTTTGTTTTCATTGTAAGTTATAGTGATTTCTGTAACCAAATAAAAGGTATAACGCAGTCTTTGAGCATCTAATCTATATGAAATCACTACTATATCACAGAAAATATGGATGACTGGAAATCTCTCGATGCACCTTACATTTAAACTTTTGCTCTTATTAACAATGTCTACCTGAGCAATTTTAAACACACCGGAAGGGGGTACCACCCCTTGAATTTTCTATGCAACATCAAGTCTATAAAGGTAGCTACAGTATAGCTTATAGGTTATTCGTTCCATTGTATCAAAATATGTAGAAACCAATGATGACGTCACTATGACGTCATAAGGTAATCAAGTATTATGAAAATAATGCATATAGGAAGAAAAATTTATATTTTGCAAATTTACATAATCTCATAATAATATTGAAACCTTTCAATCATTGTAGAGCCTTATGACGTTATTATGACATGCTAGTATGTTGGATCATATTGATATCAAGGAAGAGGACTGACTATCAATACAACTAAAATCAAATGTCTGTGATATTCCTGTGTGTATCTCCCTCCCGAAGGGGGGGGGGGGGATGCCATTACCCGATCCATAACTTTGGATCAACCTTACCTTTCCTATACACGGGTGTTTTTTATGGGGGCGTGAAACGGAAGAATAAAAGGTCAATTGGCAATTACATTAAACTCATTTTGACACCGGAAAATGGGGTTTTAGTAGGACCGCAAAAGAAAAGAATAGACGAGAGCTGATCACCCCCCCGAAGACGAGGGGTTATAATTTATACATTTAATTATGTATAAATAGAGACGTATCAAACTCATATTTCAGATGAAACTGACATTGGAAATCAGTCGACATGGTATCGCTATCAAACAGCCACACGGTAAACAAAATCAAACATACCGGAAGTTTTAATAAAAATATTACAATGGGGTTTTTCGAGGTAGAATAGAGGGAGAATTACACGTATGGGCGCCGCATGGGCACCAGTTCAGAAGGTAAACTTTGTTACAAGGTACCTGACCTTTCATAAGACAGTTTCTCAAGAGCCGGACATGATCGGAACATTTTCATATTATTTCACAAAGATTTTTTTAACCAATTACGGGTCCCAAAAATCACCCGCCAATTCACCTTATTTTCTACAGTCGTACTCCACAAAGGAATGACGGGTGATGTTATTCGTTTTTCGAAATAATTTCTCCTCATTTGGTGACAACACTTGCCAAAAAACATGGAAATTGAGTTTACATGTGCTTTCCAAAACCCCTACGTCAGGGGTCACACACCGTTAAATTACAAAGTTTTGTGGACAGTTTCCTTCGTAAGACCGCATCATACTGCAATGATCGCGGCAAAGAGATATAGATCACCGATCCGGGTCCGCGGTCTCTGCACATAATACACAGCGATGCCAGCTTTTGTCGAGATGAATATGTAATTGATAGGTAATTGGTGGTTTTCCGCGTTGTTGGTCCTTCTCTATTAGGTCCCATGGTTTTAACACTCATTTACAGTTGCTATTGATTGTCGCAAAGTGTGTACTACTTATTTTAAAAATCGACCAACGAGAACAACTTTAGAAAATATCAAAGAGCCCGTGCTAAGGGCTCGTCGCATTATTAAAAAATAAACGGGAATCTTGGAGCATAATGTATCAAAATTAAATTCTATCTAAAAATTCTACGCCTCCGTTAAAAAAGCTTGGAATATGATTAGGAAAATAAGTGAAACGTTTGAATAATTCCACTTTTCATCTAGATAAATCTTATGGTAGTAAATGTACAGGAGCTCAGGATATGTCAATTTATTGGCAAATGAATTTGAACACAATTCGTCAAGCAGCATTCTACTCATACATTTCACAGATTTTAAAAATACTGCAGAAAAACAGAAATTATATTTTTCATCCACAATGCAGAAGAGTATACTAGTCCCTTTATCATGTTAAAGCTTATTGACTCTCTTTGTCAATGTCATGAATACGCTAACTTGGACAGGTGAAATCCATTATCAATTTCTTAAGCACCTTCCACAAGAATCTCTTCTTGACTGTTGATATTTTCAGTAATATATGGGAATCTGGGATGTTTCCAAATGTATGGCGTGAAGCTATAATTATTCCTGTTTCGAAACCAATTCTTGCGACAAGGCAACGACTATCGTCCAATTTCCCTAAACCAGGCCCCTGGTTTTAAGACCATGGAAAGGATGATTAATGCCCGTTTGTTGGGTTCTTGAAAGTAATGGCCTGATATCTAAAGTGTCAAAGTGGATTTCCGGCAGGGTCGAAGTACTATTGACCAACTTGTTTCGCCTTCCTCCTTAAAAATTTTTATTCGTTATGTTTTGTTTAGAGGACATCATTTTGTGGTCGGTAATTCTTGATCTATAGAAGGCCTAATGATACTACTTGGAAATATGGTATTTTGAAGATTTGCATAATTTAGGACTTAGAGGTTTAAAATGCCTTTGTTTATGAGAATTTTTTTTGACAGAAATCGTGTTTTTAGGGTGGCGTTTCTGGACATTCTTGTCATATTTTACATAATCAGATATTGGTGTAACCACGGGGTAGCATTTCTTTCGTTACAACTATTTTCTTTGTGCAAATTATAGTATTCTCAAAGTGTTCATTCAGCAGAGGAATGGAGAGGTCATTGTTTGTAGAGACTTCTCCCATTTCCTATTCATCAAATATGGCCACTATAGAAAGACAAAAATTAAAAATTGCCCTGCATAAGATTCAATAGTTGGCAGATGAAAATGGTTTCCTTTCTTTGCTCTAAAACACACAGTTTGTCTGCATTTTTGTAGTTTCACAGCTAAATTCTTAGGCCTATTTGACAGTAAATTAAACTTCAAAGCTCAGATTGACTAGTTTTTTTTTTGCGAGAATGTCAAAAATCTCTGAACCTTTTAAAAAATAGTTTCAAAGATGGACTGGTTTTTGCAGATCGTCAGTCTTGCTTCGCCTTTGTAGATTTGTGAGATCAAAATGGGACTATTTTGCAATGTATAGTTCTGCTCGTAAGTCATATTTGAAAAAAAAGCTTGAACCTAATTCAGAAATCAAGGTCTTTCGACTATTGTTATGATCCTCGTAGACGTCAAATGTCAGAAATACTTTTAAAAACATATACACGAGCCTTCGTGTCAAGTGATCTAAATTTATATAATATTTTTATATAAATAACAGATTTTAATGATTTGGTAATGGTTCAAAATTGTGGTATGTCCAAAGTGCAATTATCTATACAATTCAAAATTACACTTACCAATTAATCTACTCAGAGTTCATTTGGTCGCCAACTAAAATTCGAGTGGCAGTTCAAACGATTAATAAATGTCCTCACAGCGAAGACTCCAAAATGACAGCATGCAAAGTCACTCTATAAATCCTCGGGTAATATTCCATTGGAAATCTTCTCAGTCCTGAAGTTAAAACGTTTTCCAGCAGTTCAAGCCGGGGCTTTTCCCTCGCGACGCTAAGTTCCAACAATAAAAAATCCAAGTAATATACCAACCAATCATTCTGTCGCAGTCCTCATATGGACCACAAATTGGATCCCTTTTTTAGATCCGAAAACTGAAGCGCTTTGGCTTAAAGACGACAGCATACAATTTAGCTATCAAGCTCCGCGGCGGCATCCAAAATATTAAATCCTGGGCACTAGATGTAGAAGCAATCTCACCATTATTGTAGAGTAAAACTGCTATAATTAACTGTATAGCTCCAGAGCTATAGTTTAGCTCCTGATTTTAACTGCTGGCCCCGTCCCTTTCAGTCACAAGTTTTTTACTATTTTAACAACTTCTCACAAACACCTAGATTTCCCTTTTTACATAAACAATAATCATTAACAAATTACATCATCATCATGCATAAACATAAACCTGAATCACATCACTTTCCATATAAACTTGTGGGGGAATCCCGTGATCTTACAATGTTTTGATCTCAAACATAAACAAGTTGATTGAGTTTCTAAGTTTTAGCATTCTTGGGGAATTTCCCCACTTCCCCTATTGGTGGCAATCTATCTAACAGTGCATTTTTTTGCCATCAACAACTCTATGGAATCACCGCTTTTCTCTCTTTTAATAGTAAACAAAGTACTTTCCCGTGAGAAACTTTCTCAAAATAAAATTGAGAAAATAATATTTTTTCAAAGTTTACTCAGAAAATGGAGGCTTTTATAACACTATGCTTGTTGCTTTGCGTACCTCTCCTTATGCAAAGCTTTATGTCGAAGCTTACATGAAACCGCCCCCCTTTAACTCTAAATGGGAAAATGGCTCTTCAATATGCCTAAAACCTGATATCCCCTCAGTAATGCTGATATCCCCCCACACTGAGAGCACCTTTTGCCGCCTAAATTTTCCAACTTCGTACTAGTAACCCTAATGCTATTCCATCTTTTGGAATCCGGTAAAAGAGGGTTTTCACAGGTGTGTCCAAAGCTGATACCTTGCATCATTTGATTTTCCCATAGTCATCCTCCTTGGAGAATATTGAACTTGATATTGACCTAACTTTATGCCAATATAGAAGGGTCTACAACTGATGATCTTATTTTTCAAGCTAAATTGATGATCTTAGGCATATCATCAGCATCGAGCTATAAATTTTTGTTCTTACAGATGGATCGAAGTTTTGGAAGGGCTTTTGCCGCAACAGCTTAAGTCAGTGTGATCAACGTCAAATTAGGTTACCTGATAATTCTTCTATTTTCACTGCCGAAATTGCAGTAACTTAAGTTGGCATGAAATTAGCTGAAATTGCCAATGAGAGTCATTTCACTATATTTACTCATTCATTATCCATCTCATGGATTTGAAAGGCAAAAAGTGACGCCATCCCTATATTGCTAGGTTGTTGGAAGTATTCTTCACTTGAATGTGTCTCAATTATAATCCGTTGTTTAAAGCTTGAATTGCGACGCCATATTGGTATTCAAGTTAATGAAAAGGTTGATGTCTCGGCGCAATACGACCTTTAATATGAATATAACAAACAGTGAGATTCCCTTTACAGGTTAATGCTTCTGTTAATCGCTGTATCAGAAATAAGTGGCAAATCCTATGGGCTTTATTTTCTAATACTAAAATGCATGCTTTGGCAACCAACTGGTTGGGCTACGGGCAGTTCAGGTTTTAGTGATTTGGACGAATGGACAAAAATTGTTATATAGCGCGAATCTTAAAATTGGTCATACGTACAAGGACCCTATTTTTGCTTAGAGGTGAGCCAGTTCCCTCGGTGTATCCGTGTGACTGGTGCTCTTTATTTGAAACAAGTATATTTACTTGAGAATGCGTTGATTATGCGCTTATCCTTAGAAAATATTATAGCGTCCCAGATTGAAACATTATTTCAAGATATAAGGCCTCTGTAGGTGATCAATTTCCTGAAAGAGGCCGATCTGTTTAAATAGTTTTAACTTTTAACAAGTGTGTTGAGTTGTCGTTAAATTTAATACTCACCATCCTCACTCATGTCTTACAACATGTAGTAAGACTACATGTCAATGAACGGAGAAGTTCTCCACTGTGATGGGTGGGCTGTTATCCAATCAAAGTTTGTTTCTAGCTGCTTAGGAAATGAAATGATTTTCCTAGTAGGCATATATCATGTCCTTTCTTAAAATAATGGGAACCAAGAGGACGTTGTTACTGCTACATGAGACAACACCCAACTCTGTGCATGACTGTGATATTCTGCAATCATTTGCTTTTGCGCATCATATGGCTAAGGTAAATTTCAATGTTTTGGCTTTTATCCACTCCGACTTTATCCATCTTCGATGTAAACAGAATGATAATGGAGTGTTTCTCGAATTACGTAACGACCGGCCACTGTCCATTTTTTCAAAATACTTGAACGATTGGTTTTTAAATAGATGATGGATAGACAAACATAATACACGAAATGAAAAACGTTTGGATTTTCTGTGGGGCTTTACCAATACTTTTTTTTGCTCTCATACCAAAACGGATTGAAATATTGGCGCGTAACTTTGCCGATGGAGATTTGAAGTCAAGGTAACTCATCTAACTATCAAGACTGACAAATTTAAAAATTAATCAATAAGCCATCGCTCATTTAACGATATTTGTAAACACTTCATCTGTATTTGACTTGAATTAATTCATTTTGTTTGCTTATGACAAACAAATAAGTATATAAAAATTCGTAAGATATGCCAGCAAGATTTGAATTACATAGAACTAATACGAGCAAATTAGTTCAAACCAATCATCAGTAACAGCCAGTTAAACAAAATTGTACTGTTACACGAAACTTCTTAGAGGAAAGAATCAACTTATATTGGGAGGGAATAATATAATACTGATGACGGAATTAGCTAATTTTTGGAATAAAAAGATCTTGAAGGAGTCCAAAATACAAAATTTCCTTGGTGTATTGATGAAATCTTACTTGGAAATGTCATATTGATGATTTATAAATAACAAAAAATTGTTGTTTTTAAACAAACTTTTAAATAATATTTCATACAGAAGGTATACTTTACTCCTTATACCGTATTGTACTCGTATCTTACCTTATTTAATTATGGATCTCATGTAGGGGTATTGTAAAACAACAAATCTTAAAAGTGGGCAGGTGAGAACATATCAATAGCCATTAGAGACACATGCCAAATAACGCCTTAAATATAGTACATAAAAAAACTAATCTACACAATATAGAGCTTGGTGTATTTATTTTACATACTCCTTGGGCATGTGGGGGGGGGACAGGGATTGCACTGCATGTGCCCGCTATATTTGAAGTTGTTTTACTTATTCAAATAAGGCTACGAGAAATATCAAGAATTACAATCTTACAAAACATAAGGGGATGAATTCATATTCTGCCGCCACCAACATGTAGTTTATTCCGTGAGCTGGTGTGGTAAGCAAAATATAAACTTCTTTCTGAAATAAGAACATTTCCAAACCGATCAATCTGTGCGAACATAGGGTCCTATCCAATTTTGGGCACATCTAAAAAAATCGAAATCAGTAACTCACTTTCGCGCAAACAATTTATAGATGTAAACTTTTAAAGTAATACTTTGAGCATTTCTAGTTATACTGCAATTGTTGATGATGGCAATTTGAGCAATTTGAATCAAAGTGCATTAATCATTGTCCGTTTTTTTTTTCGTCGTTCTAGTTGATTGAATGTCCTTGTTTTTAATGTGTGTTTGTAACCATATAAACGGAGGAATATTTATAGAATTGACTGCGGCAAAATAATTAGCTACAGTTTCATTACTGCTTTTTGTAGTATTTGCTATCGAGAAAATCTCTAGCGCCATGCGTTTCGTTCGTTCGTGGCAAGTCAAATCAGCACACACAGTGAAGATCGCGTCTTATTAACTCAGCTGATAGTTTCATCATCCAGGTTTGTCAGGTCCTGGATTTCTCTCTTGTTGACTTGTAGACCTCACAGTCATATACAATGTGGCTACTGGTTTGTGGCTCTCCACAATCGCATTTTGAAGGTTCTACTCTATCTTGTGATGGAAGTTCTTTGTACGACAACGCCAGTTCTGAAGTTGTTGAGGTTGACCCATGCTTTCTATCAAGGTCACAGCCTTTGGGCTTGCTATGTAAAAGCGAATGATAATTTTGCCGGGTCAACAAACTGCTTTAAAGGAAAGTCAAGAAAAACGGGCCAAACGTTTTTACAGGGATAATGTTCAAATCGTTGTTAAATATACAATTTTATTTCAGCTTTTCTAAGTCAGTCGGTGGTCCAAGGTAAGCGATTACCAAATGGTCGATTTTGTTCAAACTTGTCTCAAACTTGTTCAGGCATTACAATTCGAGTCATGATCATAGATATATATTGAATCTGTGGCTTGAAACGTTCATATGTGACTTTCAACTTTACTGTTGCTTGTAAACCTCTAATAGGCCACAAATAGGCCCGCCATATTTTTCATTCTAATTAAATAAGAAAATGTAAAGATATGTATCTAAGTGGTATGTAATTATGTACACGAACCACAATAATTGAGCATGCAGTGGTTTTCTAATTTTTAAACGCATTGTGACCTTGAGATCATTTTGCCTATATATATTATTGAACGTCTACAAAGCTGTCTAAAAATGGTAGCAATGGTTCAATATGAATGGCTGCAATATAAGTAAGTCGAGTTTTACATCATGTTTGAAGACAAAGGGACCAGGCTTTCCCAATCTTTTTTGTTTCCTTCATCTCATTGCTATTCATCGAGTAGATAACTCGCAGTTTAGCTGTGGAACGCAACAATGCGAGTTTGTCGCCGCTTTCTGGATGTTGAAAACGTGAAAGAATTGGCTGAACATAATTTATTCACCTCTGAACAGATTCAAAATGAGATTAACTTCAAAAGAAAGTTTAAAAGACGCGAAAACAGTTACGTAATGTGAAAATTTATGTCAAGTAAGTTCTGGCTTTAGGATAAAGTGTAAAACATTCGACATACTGCTGTTTGTTAGGAGAGAAGCTGACCGTACAGCAATCTCGCATTTACTTTGGAGGATAGTTTTTATAGTCTTGAAGTATCAATCAAACGCATAAGGCCTACCGACACCTTGATACTTCATATTAGTTATGCACAAAGAAATGGCAATATTTTTGAAACAATTCTTTGATTTTGAGTGTTTATTTTTGATAGAAAAACAATTATAGAAAAAAAAAAACCCTCAGCTTAAATAAAAGTTTAATTTCAAAATCTATTAGGAGAATTGTCGCAATTAATCATCACTTGGGTCTCTTTAACAGGACTCTGCCGATATTCAACCTCATCTTGATTCAATATTCATGTTCTGGAAAACATTTGGCAATGCATTGCTGGATATAACGATGGAAGAAGCAGATTGACATTACGGTGTGACAACGGCATCTCATCATCACACCTCTCGTATCGGCTTGGCGGAGTCAGGCGACATACAAGCCTCTTTCCAATTGCTGTGGGTGCCTGGGTTAAGGTTGTCATTTGGTATGGCATTGTGGCTGTGGTGCTTGTATGATTGATCAGTAGCACGTTTCGGGCCCCGGTGCCATGCTGGTGCTGTCCCGGTTGTGGTGTTTTCGCTTTGTTGGACGCCTAGTCTTCATTGTATTGTTTATTGTTATCACCATTTGTAAATGCTATAAATGTCATAAAGCCACTTGTATGGTATCACATCTAATAAGCCTGGTTTATTTTTGTCCTGTGTCATTTGTCTTCTGTCGTCGTTTGTTGGATGTGGCTTTGCTTATTGACTAGATGGTCCTGGATAACTGGCGGCTTCCTGTCCGCCCGGTGTAGTCTGACACGTATTTTTTGAACATTTTGTTTTTTTTGATTTTCTGTAGTTTTGTCTTTGTCTGGGCTTAATGGGGATGGTGGTTGGTTCACACTGCACCTTCTGGAGTGAACTGGCCCCTTGTTACCCAGTGTAGTCTTTACAACTTAATTTTTGTATTTATTTTTGATGGGAATTGTTGTGCCTGCCTCTAATTTTTTATTGTTTATTTTTGTGTCTATGTCCTAGATCATTTCTGTGTATTCTTTCGACTGCTTTCGTGAGTTCTATTTTTTATGCCTGTATTGTCCTTGTTTAATGTTCATGTTTGTGTCTATAATTGTGGCTATAATTGTCATTGGGGATGGTGGTTGGTTCACCCTTCTGGATGAACTGGCTCCCTTGTGCCCCTGTGCAGTCTTGACACTTATTTTTGAATTTTGTCATACACCAGGCTTTTTTAAAGGTGGCAATATTTGTTATTTAATAAATGATACCTTGTCATAGCTCATTATGTAATATTATTTTTTTGGTAAAAGTGTCGTGGTTTGTATAGTTTGCTTATTGCAATGTATTTAGTATCTTTACAAAGTTAATCTCAGCGCATTTTGGAGGGCAACCTAAAACTTAATTGATGTATTTATGTTGAATTGATGAAAACATGCCTACATGATCCATATACGAGCGACCTAACTGCTTATTAATGTAATTTTATGTTTTAGCTTAGGGGCCTTAATATGAGCAACGCTAACACTTACTGATGTCAGTTTATTTCTGATATAATGTAATCAAGCGGATTAAGGCACTTTGAGGGCGACCTAAATGTTTTATTAATGTTGTTTTATTTTCCAGCCAATATGAGCGACTAAAAATGTTGATTTGAAGCTAAGGCGACATAAATATTAGATATATTATCGTATTTTAGGTATGTTTTATGCTCGCCAATATGAGTCAACCTAAACTTATTGATGTATTTATATTGAATGACGAACATTTTAATATAATGATTACGAATAGCAACCAAGCAACTACTGCATACAGTCTAACCTACGCTTATGAATGTATCTGTTTGACGTCAGCCAGTATGAGGCAACCTAAAAAGTACGATTTGAAGTAACGTCAAGCGATTATATCCATTGAGGCATCTAAATGCTGTATGCGTTTTGTTTTATTTCAGCCATATGAGGCGACTGAAATATGAGTATCTAATGTTAGCGTTGATGAAAACAACATTAAATGATTGAATATA
>JAMKCH010038243.1:0-17707 GCA_023653785.1 Ophioderma brevispina | reverse complement strand
CCAATAGCAGCTTTTTGTGTTGTACGATGGATGATCAAGGTGAAATTTGAGTTGGGTTTGCTGTGCTAAGGCGGACGATTAGGCAGACACGTCCTACCTCATCGAAACCGGAAATAGTTTTATTCATCCATGTATCTTTTACCTTTCTCATGCAAATATAAAAAGACAATAATTATCAATTTTACACTTCGTCTACGGAAAAAAATATATCTACTCTAGACAAACTATTTCAAATATTACATATAGCACAATATAGCCAAATTTATACCATATTGTATTTTTCTCAGAAAGTTCACTTTGGGTCTTTCCCATAGACTTACGCGGTTAAGACCACGGTAATGTCGAACTTACCAGCTACCAGCATACAGAAGAATTATTTGATTTAATTATTAATCAATTGCCTCACAAGCAAATAAATCCCAAGATTTAATTACATTATTTTTTTTTAATTAGTAAAATATCTTGCTTTTTTCAACCCCGATGGTGCCCAAGGAAGGTGTAACTGGGGACCCAACATAATTATGCAAATGAAGCCGTGGGCATATTTTGGTATCCCATATTTATGTTAATCGATGAAGACAACTTTGCAACCATATTCACACTCAGGGATGTTGATATTGACTTATGGTTGGCTGCACAAGCGCAATCTAATCTTTCTAGATAGCTAATTTGATAATAATAATAATAATAACACTAATAATAATAACAATAATAATAACCATAATAATGATGATGATGATGAAAGTTTCATTTTAATTTCAGGGCTCAACTGGACTCCCAAAGGCTGCCACGAGCACCCATCACGCGTTACTGAATAACGCAATGTCTATGGGAGCTTTCAGACTTGGAGTTAATGGTTTGCATGAAAATTGGGTAAGAAATAATGTCATCTCTAACTACTGAGTATTACGACTAGTCATACTTAAGCAGAAAATTAATTTCAATTCTTTGGGTGACAGCTCTGTATACAATTTAGATCATGTAGACCCTTGTTACATTCTGCCCACTAATTACGAAACCAAATGCCAAACATTGTAAAATAAGACAAGACGAACAATTTGACACCAGTTTCAACAAAATCGGGGCAATGGGTAAGTTTTCCCCATGATGACCTTGAACCTTAAAGCAATATTAGCACATTTTTTGAAGAGCGCCACCAATTTTCAAAATTTGATATTTTTGCACAGTTACGTTGGTAATTGTCTAGGAAACTATACCTGCGAACGATAATGCTAAAAAATGCGTATTTATCACAAACCAAGCGATTTTGTAATTAAAATTGGGATCCCAGATTGGACTTAACGGCAGAGCTGGAAATGCTACGTTTATGTCCGTCCATGATGAAATAGTGCCACCTCGAGAAAATAACCTCAAACTTGACTTGCCTGAACTATTAAAACAATAATGGATGAGCGTAGACACGTACATGGCGCTATTTCCCGGCTATTTCACATTGGAAGGCCGTTTCCAGCGGCCGTTGAATTATTATCGGGGATTCCCGATAATAATTATTCTTGTACACTGTTAAACATTTCCGTAAATTAAGAAAACAGATTTTCCGTAAATTTACGGAAAAATCTGTTTTAGAAAACAATAAAAATAAAAACAAAAAACATAAAAAATAGCTAAAATGTTAATTTACGGAAATATTTCAAAAATTTCTGGCAGCAATATTTCCGGACTTTTTTTTTTTTGGTTCCGTAATTTTAAATTACGGAAAAATGCTGTTAAAATACATATTGTTTTCCATAATATGAGACAAAATTCTGTAATATTACTGTCAAAGTGTTCCGTAATTGACAGACATATCTGTAAATGTACCTAAAAATGGCACGTGGAAATACGCTGCAAGAAATTTCCGTAAATTACGGACATTTTTTTAACAGTGTAGAAAAATTCCTTCGTTTGTGACAACAGAGGACATTTCGTTTAACCATTCACAGGTATGTTTACTAGCCAGTTACCATGCAACCGTGTAAAAAAATCCCTCCAAATTTTGAAAAAAATGGGGGGGGCGTCTTCAAAAAAATGTGCCTAATTTGCTTTAAGAGGGTTGTACATGTTTCACGAAAGGTAAGAACCTAGACAAAAAACTATTACATGTTTTTTCATCCTTTATAATGATACAAATACAGTGGTGGAAATTTAAACACAATTGACTTGGATTTCAAATTTACACCTGATTTTATAAAGGTTTCCCCACATGTCCCAAGGTTGGACCCAAACATTCTGAGTTCAGCACCTTCCAACTATAGAAAACAACATTTTCAAACCTTCTTCCTCAAACTTCTAAAATGGGAATTTTTAATAAAACAAGAAAAAAATAACCATATTTTTTTTTCGAAATAAGCTACAGCGGGCAATCAACTGGGCATCACTCCACTAAATAACTCCCCCTTTACTGACTTGTGTACAAAAAACCTCTAATCCAACGTCATTTTCTTGGCTTTACAACTATGGTTATTCGAAACTTGATTTTTTAAAGGTTAGTAACCATAATTTCAAAAAATATCAGTATCAAAAAAGTGCTGACACCTTTCAGCTACAGTAGCATCGAAGATTTGCATGGTTTTTAAAACCTATTCAGACGAGAATGAGTTGGAAATGCTCAGTTCTCTAAAACTCAGGGAATTAAACAAAATGCACAGACCAAAATCTTTACCAACCCAATGAATTGCCTACTAGTCCACCCATTAGGATTAAGTATAAAGTGTATTAAAGACACCAACCCTATCAATATTTTAGACTCCTCATTAGGAAAGGGTACATTTCGGGCGCCCAACCGTTTCGGCTCTGATGTCGTCTGAAACGTTATTATTAAAAATAATAATAATAATTACAGCATTTATAGAGCGCTATTCTCCAAGGAACACAGCGCTTTACAAAATACACACAAATATAATCATAATAACACAGAATTCAGGCCTTGGGAAGAGATGAGTTTTTCAAACAGGCGTTTGAAGATAGGAGACGGAAGAACGCTCTCTGATGTCAACAGGAAGGGGAAGTTGGTTCAAAGTTTTAGACCACAAAATTGAAAGATTGTCACCAGTAGGTGATCGAGCCGTGGTAATTTGAGCCTGGTGGATCAGAGGAGAGCGAAGTCGACCGTCTATATTCAGAGTTAGAGGGTGTTTAAAACTCAAGGACATTTGCGGGTCTGGTTCAATTACCTCTAGCCATTGATGGTTTATTTAAGCACTTTTTTCATATACTAACCCTAGCACAGGCTAGATCTCACCCAAAAACTGACTGTGTTAATTGAGAAATATGCACTAAGTCCAGAAAGTCGCGATGACGTCATCAAACCAAGACTCAGACACTGTTAAAATTTCCGTAATGTAAGTAAGGAAAACAGATTTTCCGTAAATTTACGGAAAATCTGTTGGACAAAAACAATAAAACTAAAAAACAAAAAAACATAAAAATGTTAATTTAAGGGAAATATTTCAAAAAATTTCTGGCAGCAATTATTTCCGGACTTTTTTTTTTGGTTCCGTAATTTTAAATTACGGAAATTTTTTTTTTTTACTTTTTATATATTTTTCCAAATATGAGACAAAAGTTCTGTTTAAAAGTACTGTCAAATTTCCGTTCATTGACGGAACATTTCTGTAAAATTTACCCTAAAAAATGACTGGAAATACTGCTGCCAGAAATTCCGTAAATTACGGAACTTTTTTAACAGGTATGGGCAAGAAAATCGATGGCGGGCCAGCGACACCGCGTAGGTGCTATATGGGTCGAATCCCACCGAATTGCGACTTCTTGTTCCCCCTTCCTTCTCCACTCTTATTTCCTCCCGGGGAGAAACCGACGCAGGGGTAGGGTAAGCGTTTTTGATTTCCTGTTTATATTGAAACTATACATATTTTGAGTTACGGCAAGATGCGATGTCATTACACGGTGAAGCAAGGCAACATATGGACTGCAAATTCCAAAAAAAAAAAAAAACAACATGAATACTTACCTATCCTCTAAAGTGCGCTATGGTGAAACTGTATTGATCGAAATAATAACGCAGTACGTATTATGCTAATCGATCAAATTATGTTAACATTTTAGGATTCAGTTAGATTCGCCGTTACCTTGAGTTTCGGAGGATCGGCAAGTCTTCTTGGAGTTTTTCTGCCACTAGTGCGAGGATGTACCAGCGTCGTTCTCTATGAAACTTTTGATGTTCACAAAATGGCAATGGCTATACAGAATGAAAGGTAAACATTAATGTATACAAATATAAAATATATGCAATTATTACTGCAGCGATACATTTAATGATCGTACTAAGTGTTTAAATAATTCCAACCTAAGTTTAATTCACTTTAATGCTCGCAGCTTAAAGAAAAATCTTGATAACATAACTGATTATTTAAAACTCTTGACTATAATTGTCCCTTAATTGCAATCAGCGAATCTTGGCTTAATGAACACGACCATACCCGCTCATACTCATATTGAAGGTAAGAGAAGATTTCAGTAGCTTCCCACAATGCGTTGCTTCCAATGGAGGTTTTTGTACAGGTACTGATGTGAATCGTTAGTGATGAAACATAGCTAAATTGACAGTACTAATCACAAACTTTCATTTTAAGAGTGCTTCATCTCTAACGATTCACATGACAACCTGTACAAAAACTGCCAATGGGAGCAATGCATTGTGGGAAGCTACTGGTATCTTCTCTTATTGAAGGTTATGATATTGTTAACTCGAATAGGAACCGTAAAAGAGGGGGTGATGTGCCTTTATATATTTCTGAACATTTGAACTTTAAGGTGCGTGATGGTTTAAACTTAATGCCGAGCCCTGTTATGAATCAATTTTCATTTAAATTGAAAGCAAGCCAACAAATTGGCGTCATTTATAGACCTCCCGATAGATGTGTTCAATCATTTACTACTAACCTATCCACCACCATAAATTTGATAAATAGGGAAAACTTGCCAGCTTTTATTTGCAAGAGATTTTAAGCTCGATTTACTCAAAACTCAACATTTTATCCACTAATGGAAAAACCAACTCGTGCGACAACAAGGACTTCCTCCTTAATAGACAACATATTATTTAATGACATCACCGATCACTTCCCAGTATTTCAAATACTAAACGATAATAATTACACATTTAATTCCAATGTTAAACATTATTATACAAAAAGGAAAATAACTAAAACTACGATTGCTTCTTTCAGAACTGAGCTTAGTGTGATTAATTGGGATGATGTGTTTAATAGCTCCTCTGCAGATAATTCTTATAATATTTTATCAACAAAATTATTGAAATATGACAAACACTTTCCTAAAACTAAGAAAAAAGATCAACTTGCGTAAGCAATCTAAACCATGGATTACTGCTGGCATAATAAAGTCAATTAAAACTAGAAATAAACTTTACAAAAAGTATATTAAACATCCTAGCGATACTAATAAGTCTAACTACATTAAATATAAAAAATAACGTAACCCACTTAATTAAGGTCTCATGTAAAAATACTATGCTAACAAATTTGATACATATAAATACAATATTAAGAACACTTGGGAAACAATAAATAATGTCCTTGGTAAGTCCACCAAGGACTTATTTGCTTAATGACACTTCCAAAATCTCTGACCCGGTTCATATTTCCAATAAGTTTAATCTTTAATCAATCTTTCAAGTTATCTGTCAAATAGACACGGATATTTTTCTTTCACATTCCAATTTAAATATATTTATTAAAACATTAAATTCCGAATTACTCAATGTAACTATTTGGTTTAAAGCTAATAAACTCTCTTAATGTCTCTAAAACTAATTATATTAACTCTATTAAAAGTAAACACTCAAAGAAACACACTTTGCCATCACCCATCGTGCTTGACAAATGTATTATTCACCCAGTTTAAAACACTAAATTCCTCGGTGTATTAATTGATAACAAATTATCCTGGAATGACCATATCATTAAAATTACAAATCAAATTTCTGAAACATAGGTATCATCAGAAAACTGCGTCACTCCTTACCGCCTCATATCATATTTTCCTATACAATACACTAATTCTTCCATACATATATTATAGCAACATAGCATGGGCAATTACCGATAACACTTTTGATCTTAATCATCCTCCATGGGACTCCCAAACTCTAACAAATTAGAATATCTTTTTAAACTTCAGAAAAAACCCTCCGTATTATCAACAACTCAAAATATTTGTCTCACACCAAGCAAATATCTAACAATTTTAAGACCTTAAATATCTATGATTTAAAAAAAATGACAAACGGCACTGTTTATGTATCGCTATAATAATAACACTCTTCCAAATTCCTTCTCTAACTTTTTCTCAAGACACTGTGACATTCACAGGTATAACACTAGACAAGCTAAACACTTTATAACCATTAAACCAACATAAAATTTGTTAACACTTAACACGGGGGGGGGGGGGGGGGGGAGGCATATGGACCCTAAAATCAGTTTTACCGCGTTAGCGCGGAAACGCAAATGCTGATGAGGCCGTTGTTTCTGCTAATTGTCAAGCTTGTTGTCGCGCATCTTCTGACATGTGTGCGAAGAAAATCGCATCAGGCGTTGAGGAGATATCGCGTTAGGGTCCATATGGACCCCCTCCTTGACCAACAACGAGCATACCCATGACAAAAATAATTGTCCACATAAAGGTGAGCTTTGACCTTTGGTGGCTACTTATCTTTATGGACTTATGTTACTATCACAAATAAATACTAATTAAATTTATCAATGTTTTATTAACCAATTATATGATATTATGTAATTTGATCCGTAATCTATTTCCCTGTACAAGTGAATGGTAAATATATTGCTCAGAAAACAGCTTAGTAAAAAAATATTAAAATCTATCTAACACCCCTGTTTTTGCTAAACATAGCTAATTTGATCCAATCTTAACTTAAAACAACTATTTGTTAAAATTTTAAGTGCATCATGTTGGAGTAAATTAAAAAAAACAAAATGGCCTCTTTTTGGTGAAATTTGGCACTCATGAAAATCAATGTTTCGCCCCTAATTTCAAGGTCGAATAATATTTTTCTATATTTTTCTATTGTTTTCTTTCTTTGTTGTTAATGTTTCAGAGTAGTCTTGACATGCGATGCGTTTTATTGAAATATTTCTATGGGAAATGAGTTTTTTAGGTTAGGGTCCATAGGAGTATTAAAATACTCAATAAAATATTCTGTCATTTATCTGGAAAATGTGCACTAAATAAATTATGAAAAAGTAAAAAAAGAAAAAACTTAAAATAATTTTAAATTCAACATGAAAACCCATTTCCTCAATAAATATGAAACCAGGTAATTAATTTTTTCTTGGATCAATATTTAACTGGTTGGCTATGCGTATGTCCCAACTTAGTTGAATTTACTGTCTTCCGTCTGTTTGTGTTGTTCGTTCGTGTGTGTTTTGTGTGTGTTGTATTGTCATGTGTTGGCAAGTACTGTAACTACAATATTTGCAAGGTGGGTCAGTTTTAAAGCCTCTTGGACTTAGTGACCTCTCCTTCATCTCCATTTTTTCTCCCATGACTGTTCTCAAATGTAACAGTTTCCATTAGTTTCATTATTACATAAATTGATGTTGAGTTCTTAAACGACCATATCGTGTATTTACTTGCCAGTATTTTTGTGCTTATTAGTATTATCATAATTTGTCTTTATTGTTATGTCAATGTTGCAATATTTTTTTTAATGTGACCTGACTAAGTTTAATATTGTTATCTCTTAAAGAAATATACATATCCAATTGTAGTTTCTATTTAGTCAATTTAATATTGTATTTCAACCAAATCTATATGATTTATTTTGTATTCCTGTTATATTAAAGACACTATCAGTGATTTGAAAAATATTTGAAATTTGCAGGAATAGCTTCAAAGTGAAGGATAAGTCTGTAGAATTCTCATAAGTTACTTTTTCCAGCTGTAGAATTGACAGAAAAGGAAGAAAACGGCAGTGTTCCAAGATACGATTCTCCATTCAATTACGTGTTGTAGTAAGTGTCCGAACGGACAGTATTGACTAAAATCTCCGATTCTGTCCTTATTAGGTTGCTTCTGGTCTTATCATTTGCAGGGTATGTTAGGATACCTGTACTTGTTACATACATGCAAAAATCTGATTTTTGATGATTTTTTCGATTTGCTGATTTAGCAAATCACTGATAGTGTCTTTAACACGTGTTACTGCTTTGTGATCAGTTTTATGTGAAATGTGAGGGTGTTTGTAAATAAATTATTTTGAATTTGAACTTTCTACCACCTTGATATAAAGTTGTTGGCACTATGAAAAATGTAGCTCGAACATGGTATATTAAAAAAATATGGCGCTATATAAATTTTGCTGTACTCTTAAAATAATATATTACAAAAATAAATAATAAATAAAGTAAACAATTCAATTATAATTACAGAGTCACAGAAGGGCTGTTCTTTATTCATCACATGGATGAATTGGTCAATCTTCCAAATATCGATGACTATGACTTTTCAAGCCTGCGAATAGGTAAGGTTTAATTTCTATCATACCCCATTTTTGTTTCTTTCCTTCAAGACGAAGTCCTGTACGTTAAATTTAGAGTAAGGCATAGTAAAATGAATGTATTAATTTGTTTCTCTTTATTAATACTTACATTTAACGTTCTAGCTTGCATGGGTGGAAGCTTTATTCCGAGAGAACTGCGTGAGAAGATTAGGCGAATTGCCGAATACAAAACGGTAAGTTAAATAATAAGGGTTCCGGAGACAATCTTTCAAACATGCTTTGTTCTCTCTAATTATTATTCGTTCTTTCGCGATATTATTTCGTTCCTTGAAATATAAGTATTGTGCCCCCTTCTACGTTACTGCAGTCATCTGCCATATGTCTTCGTCATCAATGTGCATAGGGTAATCCCCCCCCCCACCCCTTAACAGCATCAAAATTTTCGGTTAACCATTAATAAAAGTAATTTATAATAAGTGCAGAGTGCTTTCAATTGCTGAAATGATTACTCTTGTCAACCGCGGTGCTGCGTCGAGATATGGTATCTTTCAAAAATCTAGTAATTTTCGCTATCGAAAAAAAATTTGTAGTATTTGAAATGTTACTATTTTTCGATTATCGGAATTTGGTTGTATTTTGCCGAGTGTGTATATTACGAATATCGATCTCAAAAAGTAGTAGTGCTTGGTAACTCTCAAAATTGGTAGTTTTTTCCTGTTAAAAACGACCGTGCATAAAGTGGCTATTGGTGAGGGGCTCTCAATAATATTCTTCTTTAGCTTCGATCGTACGCGCTCGTACGTGGAAGTAGGAGCTGAAAAAATAAACTGTCCGCCCAATTCATTTTCCCATTCATTTTAGGCGACTAAACGCGCGCATAACTTTGATGCCTTACCAGTGTTTCTTGGCGTTTCTTTTGCACAGTATCATAGTATGTAAACAAATTAAGGTGGGAATTCTGGCGTATTTTTTCGCGGGTATTGGGGCTTTTGAACGGTGTGTGTTTGGCCGGCCATTGTTTGTACCGTAATATAATGTTAACACTAACGGACCAAGGGGGGGGGGGGTTCGTAGGGACCCCCAAAATTGTTTTCGCGCTTGGCCCGCTTTTACGCGTGGGATTTTGCGCGAATTTTTTTGTAATGTCCGACTTTTAAAGGCGATTCTTTTCATACAAAATAATAAAAATCGGCAAGCCGTGAATGAGTTAATTAGGGGGTCCCATGGAACCCCCCCCCCCCTTGGGCACTACCGGAAGTCCATTTCATAATATTATTTTAAAAATAAGAATAAGAAACGAAGACCAAGCAATTTTTTTTTGCTGATATCACAACCACCTACATGTAATTAAACAATTATAGTACATTAAAAAATTACTCTTATGTGCTGAACACAAACCAATTTCATCATGGATGTTGCCCAACCAGTTACTGTACAACTCCTATGGGAAAATGACGTGTATTTTTTGCAACATACGTAACAAATCAGGATTCCCTAAAACTGCTAGTTTTTTTAGGGTTAAGATTAATTAAAATTGGGTAATTTGGTCTTCTAGCAATAATATCAACATAACCATAAGTTTTCAAAATGTTGGTTGTCAGGCAAGGCTCTTTGAATTTTCCGTCTTTTTCCAAATTGTATTCGCGTGTTTTGAAAACAATGTTTTGCCTAATTTAGCAGCCAAAATAGACAAATTCATTTTGTGTTGCTGATTTGGGGTTGATCCTTGAGACCCTTCACATGTGGTAATAAATTTTCGTGCAAACATTTCCCCTCGGGCAAGTGGTTTCCCGTAGGGGGGGGATCCCATGGAACCCCCCCCCCCTGGGGCACCAACGGGAGTGATAACCCCCTTGGTCACTTAATGTTATGAATTCCTTTTCGCTTAGTCAAAACTACGCCCCTCCCGCCCATACAGACCATGACAACGCACATAAGCCATTTTAACGTGTATTTCAGGGGGGGGGGTTTATTGGTGGTGTGCCCCTTCTAAGCTGTGTCTTCTTGTACAGAATAAAAAAAAAATCATGTCATCATTTTAATCATCGGTTCCTTTCAATATAATCACAAACAGCTTAAAATAAATACAAATACGCCTCCGAACAGATAAATTGCAATTATACAAAGGTATTGACACATATCTGTATAATGATAGTATGTGCAGGAGATTTTCAACATTATTATCACAAATTAAGAATTTTTGAAGTTTAAAGCAACTGGATGTTCTACTTGATGTGACCTTATAAAATTTGATCGAGTTTCTGATTTGAGAATTGGCATTTGGGTGTATGGAATGATGAGCATATCTTGTATTGTACTTATGGGAATTCACTATTTTTGATAAGAAAACCATTAAAGGAATTGGAAGTTGGAGTGCGATACATGAAAAGAGCCGTTTGAAGTTATGTTGTCAAAGATGTGTAAGGTTTTTATTCATGGAGCGTGGTTTGGAGTGGGAGACGTACGGGTAGTAAGGTGAATTTGTTACATATGCGCATGGCCTTTTTTTGAAGTTTAAAGAGTTTCTGTACTAGCTTGTTGTTTCGGTACTGGTCCCCGGGCAAAAAAGTTGATGTTTAGAATTTGTCCCAGGCTAGTTGCAATATGAGATAAGAGAATTAAGTTGTTTGAAGGATGGAGTGTGTGTTGAGTTTTTAAGATTAAGAATGCAAACACCTTTGGAAACCTGATTTGTTGTTTTAATGATGTGATGTTTCCAATTAGTTAAAGGTCCGACTCAGAGATTTCGAAATGATATTTTTTGGTAATAAGGGAAAAATAGTCAACTAGAACGAAAGATAGTAAACTAAAATGCACAATTCCGAAATGAGATGAATCGGATCGTTCGTTTTGAGCAGGTAAACATTATGTGTAGTATTACGTCCCATAGGATAACTGTGATAACCAAAAAATCCGGATCCGGATTTTTATAAACAAAGTTGGATTTTTTCTATATGAAGGAATTCGATTTAAGATTAGCAATTTCACACAGTTGATGTATATGGATAAGCATTATGTACATGCCAAAAAACACGATGTTTTTGGAAATTGAGAACGCCCTCCTCAGGAAATCTCTGAGTCGGCCTTCCTGTACCAACTATCAATTTGACGCCAAAAACTTTTGTATGATCGACAAGTCGATATGATATTGATTGTATGTTTTGTAGGTTTTTTGTTTGGAAAGTGAATTTATAGTTTCTGTGCTTACATTTAGGGGTTATAGTTTGTATGCCTTAACCAGTTGCAGAACATGTTGGAGTTCGCGATTAAAATGATAAGTGTTTATTGTTCCGGGAAACCGTTTTCAACTGATTGTTCGTGAAGAACATTGTTAGACGAAAATGAAATTGTCAGCCTATTATAGATGAGGCGCTCAAGAATTTTCGAGAAGCACGGAAGGAGGGAGATTGGACGGTTAGTTTGAAAAAAGAGTGGGGATCATCCTTTTTGAATAATAGGAAGGACTTTTGCAATCTTGAGAGCCGAAGGGAAGACACCTGTGGAATGTCAAAGGTTGGAAAATATTACCATAAAGGGAGCAATTTACGCTTGGATTGATATAATCCAAACCAGGACTCTTGCAATTTTAACTGGCTGATGCTATAATATCAGAATTTCCTTCTCTGAAACAGGTGTGTCGTAAAGAAGATGGACGTGCAGAAGAGATTATTTAGAAAATCAGTAAGTTGCAGGCCGGAAGTGTTTGATCTGAATGGAAAGTTTTGGTTCCAATTCGGAAATTAATATATTAAATTTGTGGCGATATAATTGGGATCAGTTACTTTTGTGGTATATTGCCGTCAAGATCAAGAAAGTAGGATGGAGTGTGTTTTCCTTTCTCATTTTACCCAATATTTCAGTGATTGTGCACCAATGTCTGATATTGTTTTTATAGTCGTTAAATTTATTGTTGTAATAATTTTTAAAAGAAAATACGTAAAAGATGAGTTGATTTATTTCTATAAGCAATAATTATATTTGTTTTGTCGACTTCATTGCGAGGACTTTATGTATTTTTGGTTAAACTTATTTCGAGTCTTAATTAGTTTATTATACCAGCGTTAATGACATGGTTTATTATCTTTACGTTTATTTTCTTATTGATCATGTTAAATGTTAAGAATTTTTGTTTTGTATAATTGTGAGAATTTGTTGATGGAAAACATACATGAATTCTTCGACAATCGTTTAAATAAAACACGTCCCAATTAGTGTATATAAATCCGCTCCTAGAGCTTGCAATGTTAGTCTTTTATGTTTTGAAAATGTTTTATACAATGTTAGTCTGTTTATTTTCTGGATGGGCGGAATTTTTGACTGAGATTAATGTTGTAATCATTATTATTCTGTGTAAGGATCGGGATTGTGTCGATAAATTTGAGTTACTGGTGTTATTTTCTGGTCAAGAACAGTGGTAAAGATGTATCAATTAGTGTAAGGCTTTAGTGGTAATGCGTGTGGGTTGTCGATTACAGGTTTAGAATGAAGCAGCGTACAAAGATGTCAAAACAAGTAATTGTGGCGTGTGGCAGTGTGATGTTTCATAAGTTGCGATAAGTCTCCAACAAGAAGAGGGTTTGTTTTTCTTTCATCAATAAATCGATGTTGTATACAAGTTGGCCTGAAAAGAGTGTGAATGACGATTAGGCGGTCTGTAAATTAGACCAATGATGCATGTTTAAGGTGTGTATCAATTTCAATAAAGAGAGATTCATCGTCATCCATTTAGTGACATATTGAGATCATTCCTAAGTTTGTAATAGGTTCTTATCGATATATACACTTCTAGTGCACCAGCGTATGTTGATTATCCATTGTGTTCAGTGCATTATATCCTAAGAATCAGTATCCAGTAAGGTTATCTGAGGCAGAGAGCGCAATTATATAAACCTGCACGCCAAACATAAGATTATTCTAGATAACCTTGCACGCGAAACAAAAGAATCTTGATAATTTGTGCACTCCGGTCTCTGGTACTTCAGACAAAACCTATAGAAACACGCAGAAGATTCGTAAAATAAAAGATCAGGAACAACCAATGGATAATCAATATACAACATATGTACCAAACCATCTCCATCAGGCATCGTTAAGGGTGGTTGACAAAGTGTGTGAAATGTGTGAAATGGCGTGCTTGAGTGACTTTTCCATTCCCCAGTTTCTCCGGACCTCTATATATAATTTTTTCAATTCAAATGAAAAAATATGGAGTTGATAAAGGGAGTTTTATGATCAAATTGAAAAACCGAACTTTTTCAAATTGGAAATTGAAAATCGGTACCTACACTTGAAAAAACATATTTTTTAAAAAAAATTTAACCAAAAAAATTAGTATATCACCTGACAATAGGGTATTTTATGAAAAAGTAGATTTTCAAAAACTTGTTTATTAGTCGATAATGTTTTTTGAAAAAGTTTATCATTCATTCATTATTAAATTGATTAAATGTTGAAAACCATTGTTTCTCAAAAATATTTCAATAAACTCAGTTTTCAAGTAAAAACCTCGGTTTTTTAACAAGTATATATCATTTAAAAGGTAGAAAATAATAAAATTTCAAAAATCTCGCACTAACTCAAAAAGCAATTTTAGACCTTGTCATTCTCAGTTCAAAATGATCCCTGACAAACTCAGACAAACTCTTGCAGAACAGTAGGGCTTTTAGAATGACAAACTTTTCAGTCAACTATTTTATCGCTTTGCTCGATTAAACTAAGTTTTCAAGACAAAAAATTACCAAACTTTAAAAAAAAAAAAAAAAATCAGTTGAAAACAAAGCTTTCTGTTAAATTACTCGCATTACCCGAACAAAATAATTAAAACATTAATTATGACCAAAACAATAGTGTAACGAAGTATGAGGAATTTAGCCTGCCCCTACTTGGACCTTAACTATTCCTTACTGTTGCCACTAGAGACCCGGCAACATCGATACAGTGGCGTAGCCGGGGGGGGGGGGGGGGCAGGGGAATCTTTCCCCCTCTTGCCCCCCCCCCTGAAAATAGTGATTGGGCATGTGTCAATACATAAAACAACATAGGCCAACATTATACTATACTAACAAATGTTAGGGGCGCATAAGGTACAGTACGTATTGTGATGTATTAAAAATATAGAAATTAATGTACGCACGCACGGGGGAAGGTACATTAGTTGCCAACCCCCCCCCCCCCCCCCCCCCCACCCCCCCCCCCCCCCCCACCTCCAAGCTCTTCAAAATTTGGGTCAACCATTTGCGAGCGTAGTTAGCGAGGCGGCGGAAAATTGGCGCCAATGACCTGTGCTTGCCCCCCTGAAAAGTTATTTCCCCTTCTGGTTACGTACGGCCACTGCCAACCGAACCGTGGTCATTCAAAAAACCTCAGACACACGTTTCTTGACATTTACTGCTTACTTTCATTTGACAGGAGTTGCGCCACTCGAAAAAGATTACTGGACAATAGATGGATAACATTGATCCAGCTTTTTATGAGGGAGTCACTCATGCACGCCATAATAGTGTGTCAAAAACCCTCAATGCTGTTGTTTTGTGAAATTAGCCTATTTTACAATAAATGGGAGGAATGTTAGTATTCTGCCACCACATCCTTCAAACATGCGTTTATTCCGTTGAGGCTGCCGAAATCTTTTGGTTGGTTGGCACACTATACATTATGTGAAACTACCCAATTTTATAGGCCCTGTGGCCTGTGTGTACAATAACACTAGTCCTAGGGCCTAAAAGATAGGGACAACATACCTTTAATGGAGGAATCCCAAATTTATATACCCAGCTTTTTACTAACTTGAGAGCAGCGCTGCTGGCCAATATTTGTTGTTGGTCTATCAACTATTGTGTATGCACTTCGCAAGCTCATATTACCCCATGACTGGGTAAACACCACGGGTTTTAACGGGCTGTAAGGATGGAACCCATCAACTAACAATAATCCTTACAACTGAGAATTGAATCGATACGGGTGATTGAGTTAGAAGGCCAATTGATGACCGTTGTTTTAATTCGTGAAGTTATTTATGTTTCTAGGGTGAAATTTTCATTAATTTAAACACATATTCATATTCATACTGTATATTTTAACTGGGCATGCTAAGGGTATGACGGATATTTAACTTCGACAAACAGGGCACAAACTGATGCTCAGACCCAATATTCCAAATAATGCACCTTCGCTGACGTTAATTATCCGTTACATATGCACTCCCTGCGTTTGTGTAGAACGATCGGATTTTATAAACTATCCGTATTAGTGAGCGGAGGAGTGTTATTATCATTGAACCAGTCGGTGAAAGCAATTATGGGCAAATCGTGGTTAAGGTCAAGAAGATAGTACTGGAGTCAAAATCTACTGGAATTATATGAATATTGCTAAAGTCAGTGACTGTGTCACTGCAGTAATAATGATTATGTCATTTTACTGAGTAAATCATAGTATTGTTTAGGTTAAGAATGTCATGTCTCAGGTATCGGTTCAATATCATTAATAGTAAATGGGTTATTTTAAGGATGGTAGTTGTAATAAATTATTGTTTGAGCATGATTATTTGATTATTACGTGTATAATCAAATCGTTATCTACAATGTCACCAGTTGGTATCAAAGATACCCATTGCCCAGATCTGAACGCTTTATAAGATAAACAATGACAAATCCGTTTTACTTTCATACTCCAACACCAAACTAAACAGTATTTTATATCTTTTTTCAATAAATAATAGTTAACTACAACTTTTTTTTGTTGTTGCTAAAGAACAACTCGGATTTCAAGTTATGTTCCTTCCTTAATAATCACACTTTAACAGTTGCAACATTTCACAAAATGAGCTCTCAGATACTTTAAGTGTGTACACACTACGCTGGCAAAGTCCAGTCAAGATGTATTTACGGTTTGTTTTCAGTTCAGACATTCACAGTTCAGAGATTTCCAATTATCTTCGCATCAAGTATTCTGTGGTGTACTTAGTCGATTCTTTACTTCAAACCATTACCGTGCTTGCGTCAACTGCAAACTTTTACTTGCCAACGGTATAGAAACCAAGTTCAGTTTGTAGTTACAGAGGTATGTGGTCCACTGTCCCCAAAATTTACAATGGAACAGCATACTCCCAATCACAAAGGTGATCCAAACAGAAAAGTGGTACAGTATAAAAATAGACACATACCAAAAATATCCAATAACATCTGTAGTACCCATAACATACCATTAACATCAACATTTACGGAAAAAGAATAGTACACCTTGCTCTATTTTGAAAATAAATTTCATGAAAATATTTCAGTTTGGTCCAATTCCTAAAAACAACCTAAAAAAGTTCTAGTATCCATATAAATCTGTGCCATTTTCTGGACCATGATTATCAAACTCTTAAACAAAAGTAGTTCAAAATTGGACCAACTTGACTACGTATTTCTTAATTACAAACTTAACTATTGCACATGCAATTAACATAACTTTTCCACTACTCATTATTTCCTTTTTATGCCAAAATAGAGATTTGCTTCTAGCATAATTGTGGAAGTTAAATACTTTTCTAAATTTTGAAATCCAAAAATTTCCTTTAACTTCAAATAATAAATACCAAAACAATAGCACAATTCTCAAACCACAAATTAATATAGATTTGTTAAATTAATTGAAAAAGCCCAAAATGAAAACTGACTTGCAAGAGGCAGGTCCTTCATCCAGCCAAGAGTCAAAATTCTGGCATGGACGACTGCAGACTCCATGATGTTGCTCCTCGCCATATTTTATAAGCCGGTAGTCACACGGTGAGCGCTTGCTACAAATATATTTAAGTAGCCCTACACCCCTGGACCTAATCAACTATTATTGGCCTGGTGTCGAATGGTAAGCATTGCTACTGTCACAAGTAGCCCCTATACCCCTGGCACATACAACAACTTAGGCGCATACGCACAAATATTAATCATGCAGGGGATAGTACAGGCTTGGATGAAGTTTGCAGAACTCCTTCTACATCTGCGCCCTCGATGACAAATGCAAGTAAGTTAAAAATAACCCATCATACACAGCTCACTGAAACCCCTTCTTACATAACACAAAAGAAACAATGCTAGTTCTGGCAAATGTCCAACTGCATTATTCATTTTGTTATGACGTCTTGTTTTTTTTTTTTTTCGTATAGACGTCTAAGGTCAGAACTACCTGTCAAACACAAATAAATGAGGCCTTGGGCACAAATGA
>JAMKCH010038242.1:0-14764 GCA_023653785.1 Ophioderma brevispina | reverse complement strand
TGAATGGAGATTCACGCCTCCTAGGTTACGGTAAACAAAAAACACGCAATGAGTAAAAAATTTAAGTCCGGAGTGTTTTCACAAAGTATTTCAAGAAAATTATAAACCTATTGTTTTTAAAAAACGATAATGTGTTTATTGCTCACCTTTTGGCATTTTTCATACATCGCTGATGAAGCATCGGACCCTATGTATATGATCTGGGGCATGCCCCAGGGTTCTGCTGCAGCCGCCATTTAGTTTTTCGTATACGCCCCTGTTGAGGAGATCCTTCTTTCACATGGTCTACTCGTGTGTCATCTACTCTGACTATCGCAGCTCTTCGTCACTATGAAACCTAACATCCGCCCCTTTGCTAAATCAAATTGGGCAGTGCATTTGTGACATCAAAACCCGGGATGTTTAAATTACGCATTTAAATGACAGAGACAGAGGTACTACATGTTACTTCCAAATATGCAATTATCCCAAAGCTCTCATCTCATGGGGGGGCCGGTATTCCGCAAATTACTCCAGTTCAACCGTTTCCTCATCTTGGTGCCATCTTTGACTGTCATCTAAACATGTCACCCCATATTAATAACCTCTGTCGAGCATCCTTTGCTCTGAGAAAGGTTGATCAATACGTAAATATCTGGACCAAGCAACTACTGAGAAACTCATCCACGCTTTTGTCACATCAAGATTGCCAGTAAATCAACAGTCTTCTCATTGGCTTCCTGGCAAAGAGACCTCAAAGCTCCAAAGAAACCAAATTCCCGCTGCTCGTCTTGTCTCTCTGTCCGCGCGTTAAGTTTTGAGAAAAGACTCATACGGGAAAATGGCGTAAGCCTATTTTTTGTTTGTTTTTATTTTGCGAAGTATAATTTTTTCGTCTAAATTCAATGGAGTTGGTGAGTGTTTGGTGCACGTGCTTGCCGTTGCAAGAAATTTAAAAAAATTGGTCGAGACGATCACATCATTTCTCAAACAATTTCATCTCCTCTCTCTTTCTTTTCTCTGTAGCAACGGATCCGTCACAAAATTCGGCGTCGGGGGGGGGGGGGGTGCCAAGGACCCCGGCACCCCCCGGATCCGCGCCTGGCCAGCTCCACATGGTTTTTTCTTTTTTTCAAACCCTTTTGTGCGCTGCCCATCTCCAGAGAAAGTTTAATATATATTCAAGTTTCAACATTGTTTGTTTTTCAAATGGAGTTCTTTCTAATACTTTTCAAGCATATGTAAGAGGCTACACATGGTGCCATGCAGAACTTGCTGTGTTTTCTAGCTAATAACTACCAGTAACCACTAGAAGGGGGGACAGATCACACCAATTTTCAAAGGTTTCAATATTGGACTACTTAAAGGTGCGTTTCCATCGTCTTTGGGACCCCTGTTTCAACCCAGAGTAGTAGCAGATGAAAGGCGTCTTTTTCTCATTGTTGTCCTGAAATTTTGAGCCCTCAAATCCATTTCATTCCCAATATAACAAAAAACTGCCAAATTAATGGTTAACCATCAATTTAGCACAGTAGTGAATAGGGCTTTGCATGTCATTATTGCTTCTCCATCAAAACTACAAGTTTGTTTCCCACGGTAACGTTATGGGGCATATTTGTGAGTGCCATGCTCTCATATCAACTAGAGAATCCCCAGAGACATAAATCGGAATAGTCACCTTTAATTCGACTAAGTGCAGATTTGCTACTAAATTTGGGGTCATTAGTAATGACACACTACTAATGATGATTGGGGGCTAAAATTATTCCTGAAACTGTTTAGTAACTATAGTGCCTTCATCTTCCTCGCGTCAGTGATGTCAGTGTGTAATGCATTAGTCGCAGCATTAAATCACAAGCGTTGATTCAAAGCGCGACATACGCACGCGCGCTTACAAAGGCGGTGCGTAATTACACACGCAAAACAACTGTCTGATTGCATGGTGTCACTGACTCGAGGAAGATAAATGGAGTATAGTAGGCTGTTTATGCACTTGATATAATAGAATAGGAGTTTAGTACAGTTCTTTAGAGATTCAGTATATAATGAAGGCACCAATATCAGTAGTATATACTTATTCAGCACAATAACCATCTTTAAAAGGGATATTTGCAATCTCTTAGTGTATTACTTATTTCATTTATTTTCTTTCCTAGACTATGCTGACTGCATGAAACAAATTGTACTTGATGATGCAATAAAAATATGGACTATGAACAATCACATAATAACCATCAAGGATGAACCATGGAATCCGTGCACTATATCAGTGCATATTTTAACTCCAGCCTATGTTGATTACATGAGTGTACTTGATCAGTCTGCTCTGCATGTTTGAATGAAACTGTTTTAGAATCTAGTTACCATAAATCATAATTAAAAACAAACAAAATATGCAGGTGAATGAAAGCTATGAACTCTCTCAAGGGAATTGAAATTTTAATAGATCATAGGGAATGTGAAGGGTCATGTGTGAATTCCTTGGGTCAGCTGCAAAATTATGAATTACTTTTAGCTAGTGTTAGCTCTTCAGTACAAGATCTTTCATTTTTTTGTGGTTTATGTTTTATGGGATTATATCTGTCATGTACATCAATCAAAAACAACTTGGTAAATAAAAAAAAACATTACTTTTAAGACCGAGTGTATTCACTGCTTTGTTGTTGCATTCTGTTTTATGTAGTTAATGATATTCCTCTATTTAATGGTTTGTTATTTTATGTTATTTGATTGTCTTTTTTATGCCTTGTACAGAAAGAAACTACATTGGAAATGTCAGTCAAGGACAAGTACTTCTCTTGAACTTCTCTTTTAGGCTGAGATTCCAAGAACAATCCAAAATTTCTTGGGAATATTGGGAACTGAACTGTTTTGATTTCAGACATGCATGGGCTGTCATTATCCAAAAGTCATTAGAGTAGATGAATACATGTATCTTTTTGTAGTAGTAAATTTGCTCAATTTTAGCTTATTCACATCAGGTGTGATTTAATACATTGTGTAACATCAAAATATTGCAAAAATTGTTTTGAAATGGGGGTGCATTTTGCTGGAAATCGTCGGCCACGTCACATAGTGACGTATTCAAAATTTTTGGCATTTTGGAGAAATTTGGCAAATACATTTGTTTTGTACTAATCTACAAATTCACCAATTTTCAAACCTCAGTGGCCTAATCAGTAAAATGTTAATTAACTAATTATGACGTATTTCCAAGATGTTAAATTGTCCGCATCACATAACAACATATTTGTCGAAAATCTATTCTGCGCAGGCCCATAGCATCGTATCTGCATTTTGAAGTATTCGCTGTTTCATATAGTGACGTGTGTGTGACGTATTTTTCAGTTCACCGTAGAATTGGTATTTTGCTGTTTTCACTTAGTGACGTATTTGCGCAAACACGCAACATGATGATGTATTTTTGTAACGTATTTGTTATTTACATGTTGAAATTGCTATTTTATCCTTTTCACATTTTTTTTTTTTTTTTTTTTTGCACATCTCTAAAGTAATTGGAAGTTGATTAGTTAAATATTTTTGAAATTTAACTTATTTTAGCAATTTTCCACAAGGTTTTAGTTGAAATATATGTCTTATTTAACAGTATGGATCAAATTAAAATTGCGAAATCTTCAAAGCTGTTTTTCTTGTAATGCGTATTTTGCAAATACATCAGTATATGATGCGGCCTACGAAATATTCGTGTGTCCCTCAAAAACGAAGATGTACATGTATATAGTGTTAAATTGAGATATATTTATGTAATAAATACATACCTCTTGAAATTGGCGATTACTAGAACTCCAAACTGTAAAATAGCTGCATCCTATCCTGATCTCGTTACCATGTCATAATAATTAAGGATATATTTCCTAAACTGATAGGAAAAAGCTGTTTTCTTTTTAAAGGAACCACAGATGTAGATTACATACATTGATCTTAAATGATTGGTCTGTATATAGGGCCCTTTCATGGAAGGTAAATTATGTTCAATGAACTTTTGTTTGTCCTCCAAATCTTCTAGTATGTGATGACTACACATGCACCTGGTTCAAATGAACATGCCAGATATTTCTGCAGGTAAATTCTTCTGCGTTCTCTGCATGCTTTAGTTGTTCTGAGGACAGATCTGGCCAAGTACCCTGATTTAACAGAGAATTGATACAGTAAGATTTTGGAGCAAAATGGCCGCCAAAATAAACCTGCATCTGAGAAGCCAGAAACAGTTCATTATATTGATTACTGAATGGATTTATCCAGTGTTGTCACTGTTGACTGGTGAGGTCTAAGCCTGCCTAATGTCACCACTAATGTGCAGCTCTTTGTGACCATTTTTTTTTAATGGAAGTATCAATGAGCTATTTATTCTGATCTGGTGTAAGAGAACTGTGAGTCTTCTGTAACAGTGGCCTCACATCTACAGAGATCAACAGAATAAAGTGTGTCTTTGTGGATGAACCAAAAAAAAAAATATTCGCCCACATCACATACTGTCTTATCTGACGAAATGCTTTTTTCGAGAAAATCGCCATTGAAATTCTACCGGGAGATTTCATGTTTGTACTATGGAATTAAACATTACAATTTACTTTTTAATTTTGCATTATGAAGAAAACATTCTGAAGTTTAAGTTTTAACCTTGCTGAGTTTTGAAAATGTAATTGTATTCCTGATATAAAGCTACAAAGTTATAAATCTGTATATGAAACGCAAAAAAAAAAAGTTGTATTTTCACATAGGACGCTAATTTCACCGTTATATATCAATGCGTTCAGATCTCTATGTGAAATACGAGGCAGATACGACGCACATAGATCTGTATGTGAATAGCGTAAACAGCTTGTTTTATGAACAGCTTGGTTAATTATACGCATATTGAAATTATGTGTAAATGAAACATACGACTGTATGTGAAATCGCGATATGCAGTTTTGAGCTTATCGATCAAAATTCTTAATTAATATCTTGTGCATGTATAGACCATAACATTATAAGTACATGCAAAATATCTCAAAAGAGTAAAAAAATGTCAGATAAGAGAGTGTGTGATGTGGGCGACGAAATGTGTGAACAGATAAGACATGTGAAACACATTTCATTTGAGGAGAAAAGCTTGCACTGTAGATACGACGAAGATAAGACAGTATGTGAAAATCGTTTTATGTGCAGGAGATCGCTCGCACTGTAGATAGGACGAAGATAAGACAGTATGTGAAATTCTGTATGCCGAATTAGCTTAATCTTAGTCAAATTGATCTGAATGTGAAATTTTAAATAATCATAAGACACATAGGCCTAATTCGGTAATTAGGACACACCCACTTTTGTAGTTTGGAGTATTTGTAGTACTCAACAATACACATTCACAGACCAAATATCTAAAAAATGTCAGATAAGACAGTATGTGATGTGGGCGACGATATATTGACAAATGGATCCAGGACCTTCCATAGACTCTCCATAATGGACCCCAAGGCCTTCCATTATTGGACTCTCCATAATGGACCCCAAGACCTTCCATTATTTCCATTATTAGACTCTCCATAATGGACCCCAAGACCTTCCATTATAGTGTACTAACAGGCTAATTTTTAATTTAAGTATGTTTTAAAAGATGTCTTTGCGGTCTGAAAGAAATAATATCTACTGCAATATTGATTGCCTTATTAGCAGAATTAACTAATAAATGTTGCCCATGGAGGTCGCCATGTTCGGCATTGGTGACGTCGGTCGGCATTGGTGACGTTGTATGACTTTGTAAGTCAATAGAAAAAAACAGGTGTCTAAGGAATGTCTAGGGTACTCCTGATCAGAAAATCGGATTATATAGTGTGTCCAGTAGAAAAGCAGTAATGATCGATTAAAAACTGGGGCGGATTCTTGAACAGAATATAGCTGAAAAGGTTTGGTTATGGCATTCACTAATCTTTCACTGGCTACTTATTTCAAGACACACTATGTACTATATACCATCATGATTTCAATTTTTCTCGTGGGCTGATCAAAATGGCTGCAATCATACGGAAGATATTATAAACGTTTTACTTTGATATCAATAATATAGTGTCATTTTTTTCTGACTGAAAGACATTCATTTGAAACAAAAATGTATTTATAATAGGTTGAAGCGCAAATTATATTAGCCTGGCATTTCGCTTTAATGGATTCTCTGTAATGGACCCCAGGACCTTCCATCATTGGAGTCACTATAATTCATAACACCAGCCTTTTTGCCAAAACATTTATTTTGCCAATTTTATTTTCTACTTTGTACAGAATAGGCTAATCATTTGAGATCAATGTTTTTGTTCCTTTTTATGTATATATAATAAGTGAATAAGCTGTGGTTTGCTTAAAAATAGTACATGTGGGTGTCATTCAATTTCTGCATAAGACGTACTGGAGTAAGTTGTATTGATTTTGATGGGATGAATTAAGACAAGGAGAATAAAGGCTGCCAGAACAAAACAAGTAGTACCATAGTTCCATTTATTTTAAAATTTCCTAGCACTTCTTTTTAGTAGTAGTTGTACCTGTTGAATGTTCCATTGTAACTCAGTCTATATTAGTCTTGGCATATACAAGTACACATTTTTTTAAAAAATGATCAGTGAAACTGCGAACATCATAAGCTGAAATTTCACAAGGTTTGGTATTCATTACATCATTGCATGTAACTTTGTATGTTAAAAACAAAACAAAATTTTGTGCAAGGCTCCATAAACAAATACATTTAAAAACATGATTAATTTTATAATGAATCATTTAGAATTATCAAATTATTTGGATTTTAGGTAATTAATACACTGCACTGCAGGGTTGTTGAAATATTTCACAGCAATATTTTCCTACTTTCCAAAATCTTTCAAACTTTCTACTTTCATATAATATGAAAGTAGGAATTTGAAAAAAAACCTAAGAAATTGTCACAAGAATTTGGTTAATATGTTTAATTTATGTTTGAATAAGGGACGAAATTCAATTTTGTCCAGAGGTAACAGTATGTTATGAACATTTTGGGGTTTTGCAAGGCTTCTAAATACAAAGATAACTTTCACATCTTTGAAATATGGGTGTTCAAATGCATTGTGTTGTATAGCGTTGTCAACAAATAAGGTATTCAAGGATAGTTATATGATGCTTGGTAGACGTTTCATATAGAAGTCCCATGGATGCAAATGAGGTATTACAATTGATTCCGTCATGCGCTGTATGATGTTGTGCAGTAGCCCTTGACGGAATGAATGGCAATACCTCATTTGCATCCATGGGACTTCTATATGAAACGTCTATCCGATGTGTGAATCTTTCCCATATTTACTGGTTAAAAAGCTGGCTGTTCTTTTCTGGATTTCTGAACTTGGTGTAGGGATATCATGAAGCAGGTGCTTGAGTGTAATAAGGTGAGATCTGATGACTGTTACATACAATTTCTCTTTGATGGATGGACCGCCAACATGAAGTTTCTTGTGATGAAATTTAGCACCCTGGACGCTTTTGGAATAGCGTGCTGTTTTGATTTGTTCTAGCGGAGGTCTTTTCCGAACTACACACCGAGGTATCGATGTTATTTGTTTCTTCCAGGTTAGCTATCGGCACGGTGTAGTTTGCAATGTCTGGATTCCTTTCACGGGTGATCCTCATACTCTTACACTTTGAGGGATTGAACCACATTTCCTTAGTCTGTGTCCAATAAATCCTCACACAGCAGTATTGCTGAGTGTGAGGTTTATCCGGCCACCCTCGTTAGCGGGGACAAAACCGGATTTAAAACTTTGGTTTAACTAACTGTCCAGTTTGGCCAATTAAGTTTAACTATTGACCTCCCTTGAAAGTGCCCTATTTAGTACTGATTTATGTTAGAGTTGTATATATTAAAGGTTTGCATAGTGCAGAGTAAAAGTCATAAAAAACATGTAATACAGAGGTTGCCGGTTTGATTCCGGCCAAGCGCACATTTTTTTTCAACACTTGTGTGCACTAGCCATTTTCATGATGAACCTTTTCTTCAATCATAAGTATCTTTCCCATCCAGACTTGACCTTTACTATAGAGGAGCTCAGAACTGCCATGAAGAAACTGAACAACACCAAGACACTGGTCCTGACAACATCCCTGCAGTAATCTGGAAGAATCCACTGATCAACAGAATTTTGTAAGGACATCACCTACATGGGAAACACAAACAAGCTGCCTTTTCAACATTGTTCATCACTCCTCTACCCAAGAAAGGTGACCTCCATCTACACCAAAACTACAGGGGTATTACACTGTCACCACTGGCCAGTAACTGCTTGACAGTGAAGCTAATCTCTACACCAGCAAACACTGTTTTCTATAACATCAGTTCTCAATTATTTCCCTATCATGGCAAGAGGGCAGTGCGGGCCGCCTTCTAAGGTCTGTCCTGACTATAGCTGCATTGAATATGGAGGGTTTTCTACTGCAAAAAGTAACCACACTGATGCTAATGACCTACCAGTCATCGCCTAACCATACCAGGAATGGTCCTTGTCATTGAGAGACCACTCTGACAGTATGGATGTGCCAATGTGAAAACTGGCGCTGTTGTAGCAGCAACCTCATTGTCAGCTGACAACAACATCGAAGTCCTCACCATTGAGCTCAGCTCTGTCATAGTTAAATCAGTCTACAAAACAGGAATTTCACTAAAACCCCATTTCTTCACTGGTGATTTCAACAGCCATAGCACTCGATGGGGCTACAGAAAATGAAACAAATAGAGATGGACAGGCTGTCGAAGAGTGGTTAGACAGTCAACACATACGTGTCCACCATCACGACCCTAAGCAGCCGCCATCATTTTATAGCATCCGTTGGAAGAGAGGTTAAAACCCTGATCTAGCTGCTGTTAGCAAAAACAACTCCAACCTGTGTAGCAAGATTGTTCTGTATCCTGTTCCACTAACCCAACATCGACCAATCGGTATACAAGTCAACGCTGCGGTAAGACCAATCAAAGTGCCTGTGTAGCATTGCTTTAACTATAGAAAAGCAGACCGGCAAGGATTCATTGATGATCTAGATCAGAATGTGAAAAGGATTGCTCTAAAACCCTTTAACTATGACAAATTTGTCCAACTAGTGAACAGGACTACCCAAAGATTCATACAAAGACTTCAGGACGGATTATATACCAGGCCTTTCCAGGAATGTGCTAAAGAATACCATGAGTATACCACCATGTTTGAAGCGGATTCTTTCTCAGCTAAAAGAACTGCTAAAGGTGAGGATCGAAGTGTCGGAGAGGATCTCCCAGAGGCAAATAAAAACCTGGCATACCATAATTGAATCCACCGATATGACCCATAATAGCAAGAAAGCATTGTCCACCATCCGGAAGCTGTGAGGGGATGCAACACAGAACCTCCACAGCAGCCAAATCACCCAACCAAGTCGCCCACCACCTGCTTTTAAATGGTAAGAACAGCAAGAAACCCAAGGAGATCAAACTAGACCATAAGCGGTGTAGTGATGGCCCTCGTTTCACTCGCCTCTTTAAGGGGGAATCCTAATCTCAAAGGGGGATTTTTTTAAGAATTGAGATTTTGACACAAAGTTGTTCCTTTAAGCCTCAGCTTCAAATTGCTTTTTGTTTCGTCTCAATAGGGTGAATACTTTTTGAGTTATCGCAATGGCCGCCATTACCATGGCAACGGGTCACATGATTGCCGCGCCAGAATCGTCGAAGATTTGACGTGTAAAGCAGCAGTCAAGACGTAAAAAATTATATGATACACCTGATGAGAAGGAGGAAATATCCTACCAGGCTGGAGCCTGTGACATATACATTTAATTGATTAAAAAGAACTTGCGTAAGTCAAAAAACTCTTGAAAACGGACTTATATTATCAAACGTTAATTGCGTTTTTCTCCATATTTGTTTTTTCGCAACTTTGTCACCACAGGGAAACAGTCAGATCTCAAGAACCATAGGGGGTAGGCGCTTCTTTTGTCAATGTTTTTTCTCGATCTAGGAGCACACCAATGAACCAAAATCTATGAATTCCATCATTGGGAACATGTTTCATTGATTCTTTTGAACCAGAAACAATTTTAATTATGGGTTTCGGCTGTTTCAGATGAACCAGAACTTTACCATGTGTACCATGCTAGTATGTGGTAAATTTGGTTCATTGACTGTTTTTACAACCTCAGCCTCCCAATTGCTTTTTTTTGTCATTCTCCATAGTATTTAAATACTTTTGAGATATTAACTGTTATAGTATTGACAAATTGCAAATTTACAATCCCGTTGGTGGCCATTACCATGCAACGGGTTCACCCATTGTTCCACAGTTCGCTGTTAATTTATGTGTAACACGGTTTAGGGACGCATTACAAACACTAACACTTGAGATACTAATTCGGATTAGTGAGGAAGAAAAAAAGCAAGTTTTTTTTTTAATGTGTGGTTCGGACTAGGATTCCCCCTTAACATTGGTGAACTGGAAACCGCTATTGCTGAAGCTCAACCAGAAAAGCAGTGGCCTTGAAAACATCTCAAACTGAGCAGCGAAAATGCTGGCTCAGTAGCAAAGAGTGGCTTCTTGAGCTCTACAATTATGAACGCACCATATGTAGCCTGGAAAGATCCATCTTAAACCCAAAGCTATCGACCCAAATAACTCCTCAGCCATACTACAAGCTCTCTTGAATATTCCTGCCTCAATCGTTATCGCCTTGTGATAGACGAAACACTCATACCACGAACAAGCAGGTTTCACGGCAAGGCAATCAACGAGCCAAGTGTTCTACGTAACTCAACACATCGAAGTGGTTTTCGAGAAAGCGGTTGTTAACCGGAGTCGTGTTTATCGACCGTAAGCAGGTAAGCACTGTTAATCACAGGTGCCTCCTCGTAAGATACTGAAATCGCCAAGTATATCGCTTGACTGAGCTCATTCAAAGTGTCTCGAGGTAGGAGCAGTAAGTGTCAATAGACCTAAAGGGAAATTCCTCTTAAGCTCTATTCCACTGCGCGCTCGCCTTCAGGACCAAGGGGGTCCCGTGTTCGAGTCCCGGTATTGGCAGGGCCAATAAATAAGTCTGGTATATCTCGGTGAAGAATTAGATGATGGATGGGTGTCAATCAATGGTTAGATTGACCATCGGCTAAAGGCCGTCCGTTAGCAAAAGGATGCGTGCAAATTGGATGTTCTTTGTTCAGCCAGAGCGAGAAGAGTCGATGGGTAGGGCTCAAGAATGGACCACCCCAAGGGAGCGTCGATCGCACCTCTCTGGCACCATCTATACATGACAACCAAGGGACTCCAGGAACCGGTCGTTTATCTAAGGCAGATGACCTCGGAATCAACGCACGAGAGGCAGGGCTTCAAAGTTGTTGAAGAGAGAGACTCCCAAAGCTTTGGATGAACCCAATCCTTATCAGCTCTATTATGAGAAAAACACCTACGTGCAAATCCATCCAGACACAGTGTGTGCTTTCCATCTACGATCCATGAGCCAAGGTCAGCTTAACGTAACCTGGGCTGGAACATTGCCTGGAGCACTGCGATAACCTCTATCGTGTTGTAAGACCCACATTAAAGAGAGAAGAGTAAAGTCTGTTCACGCAATAACATATTAACTGAACTCACTGTCACAAGATGGTGTGCTCTCCCAAATTCACTAAGGATGATCCTTGTGCACTGGTCTGTGCTAGTCATGTACAGAATATGCTTGCCTGTATGGGAAAGATGTACCCAGGGAGAAGCCCAGATCCACTCTAAAACCCCGTGCCGGCTTATACCCGCATTACCAAAGTTGCGGACATCATCATAGAAAAACGGGATGTTGAAAATGCACGATCTACAGCACACAAAATGGTATAGGGAAAATGCGCTTAACTCGACTTTGTTACGTCATACTCCCAACAGAGCCTGTTTGGATATAAAATTAGTACTTTATAGAATGTTAAATTACATCTTTTGTTATCTGTCTATTGATACAAAAATATTTATATTTTGTGAAAAATCCATACAGGTACCTGCAGCTTCCACAATTCTTACTTTTGAACGTAATTTACTACAGGGCGCAGGTGGGGCCTATTTACTAGGCACTGGTATCTTCTTTCACTTTAAAAACAAAAAGTTTTTTTAATCTGCTCAGTAGTTGCATTCGACCCTTCTGAACATTCGAGCCAAATTTCAAAAACAATTCTGAACACTTTCAGGGGGTAACTATGCAATAATTCATAAAATGAGTATTAACCCCAGCGGGGTCCAGCGTAATCACCCTCGTGATATTATGCACAACATTGCAGAGTTGCCAAAATTATCAGCCCAATTCGAGGGCAGACAGACGCGCGAGAAGAAAGAAAAAAAAAAAAAAAAAAAGTTGCCGAAAAAATGAAAAGCTGTCTCAAAATTTGAGTTAGGGAGATTTAAAGCCAATTTTGCGTTAATTTGGACGCGATAAATTTCACTGAACAAATTTCAAGATTCAAATTAATTCTCAAAATTGAGCACAGTGGGGTTTCGAACTTCGCCGAGGAGAGATTGGGAAGCATTCTTAAGCCTATAGACAGCGAGGGATTTGTTTGGCGATGTTGGGATTTCAAATCATATAACCTTCAACGGAATAATAAAGTCAGACAATACATACACGGTTGGTCACTGGTGGCGCTGTCGCTATCAACACGCTTTCGAATTTTCGCTGCTATTTTCCTGCGGAAATTAGCACGATTTCGGCAGAAAGAAATCCGACTTTATTTCCTGGAAAACCTTCTGTTTAACTTTTGAGAGTGTTGAGACTCTTCTGATTCGCAAAATGGGTTATTGATACTAAATTGTGGCGATGCAGGCTCCGCAACATATATGCCACTTCATACGGCGGTGGTAAATTTTAACGTGGCCATATTGGCATTGTTCTTGTCAAGGCCCGTTACTTCACTATGCTATCACGACGGTGTGTTTACTCTATTGTGTATTGCTATGGATGTGGAAGCTAATCCCGGTATCCACTCAGTAGCGCGGCTACTAAAACACTGTTGAACTGGATTGATCTACAGCTCAGACTATTCTAAAGGAATACGCGAATCAAAGCAAACCAGGATCATCGGAAGCAGCTACGATAAACAAGAAAAATCACGATTGACCGGGGGAACTAAGGAAACTTAAGAAAGATGTCAAAGACGCTAAAGAAGACGCAGCCGAAGCACAGAAGGAAACCCGTGAATTGCGGCAGGAGATGGATCGTATGCAACGCAAAATTGATCACCTGATGAAAGTCAAGAAGCCGGGATAACTTTATTTTTCATGGTGTTGGAGGGTAGTGTTATGACGTCTCGAGGCGTTAAGGTCAGGAGTAATACCTAGTATCAAACACAAATAATGAGCCTGTGCACAAGTGATCTAAATTTGATATAATAAAACAGTTATAATGATCTTTAAGTCTGGTTCAAGAATTTGGTATGTCCAAAACAAAATTCATTAAAATTACACACAATTTAGATAAGATTATAATTTAATTAGAGTTGTGCCAGTGCCTGTGTTGAACAGCGTTGCAGTTCATGACGATATGCCACAGCGAAGACTCCAAACGACCAGCGCACAAGTTCAACATTAATTTAACTCATCAGGGGTATTATTTCATTGGGAATATTCTCAGTCTGAAGATTAACTTTTGTCCAGCAGTTCAAGACGTCAAGGTTAATTAGTCCGCGACGATTAATAAATACAGTATATCAGCAAAGATATCACAACGCTTTCTATCTGTCCACATTTGGAATCATATTTTGATTCCCCAGCACTTTCGGCTTCAAAGATGAACAGTAGAATAATTACAGCACTCTGTCACATGGAATTAAAATATATAAATACTGGCACTTTACGGGTCTGCTCCTTCAGGCAGAGTAAAATAGCTATCTTCTAGCTACCTGTTTATACTAGTGGATGCAGGCAGAGAGTCCTTCCAGTGATAGTATTAACTACTCACAGATAGATTCCCCTTTCTAAACCCCAACATTAATCATTACTCATGAGTATGCATAAACATGACCTTGCACCATCAAATCAGATTCACAATCTAAATTACATCACCTTCTATATATAATTCAATAAATATAATTTACTAAGTTTAGCATTCTTGGGGAATCCCCCCCCACTTCCCCTATTGTGCAATCTACACAGGTGCACTTAGCAAAAACAACTCTAGGGAACCCCTTTTTTCTCTCTTTTATAGAAAACAAAGTGCTTTCCCATGAGAAATTCTTTTCTCAAATAACATTGAGAAAATAATATTTTTAAAAGGTTTAATCAGAAAAATGGATGGCCATATAACAGTAGTAGGCGAGTTCTGGGACCAATCAGAGCTAAAGTAAGAAAAAAGAAACGAATACTTGATAAATTAGGTCTGGATGGAGATGAAATCGCCACTAGAGCGTGTCCATAGATTGAAATCTATCTAAAGACAAACGACCCCTATACTCCGTGAAATTCAGTTGCTTCAAGACAGAAAGGCGGTTCTCAATGCTGCCAGGAAATGAAAGGCTCTTCCATCGCCATAGATGAGGGAATTCACTGTAAGGTGAGAAGCAAACATAAGACGTCGTAAATCTTACCGTTTCTGATTGAACAAAAAGAGAAGGTAAAAAGGCAAAACTGTCATATGACAAACTAGTCGTTGAGGGGAAAACAACCTAGTGTGGAATGAAGAAAACAAGTAGACCTACTCAATTCGGATCTCGCCGAATGCCTGGTTCAACGTTAAGTGCTAAATCTAAATCATTTATGGTAATGAAAACTTAAGGATTCTTATA
>JAMKCH010038241.1:0-14580 GCA_023653785.1 Ophioderma brevispina | reverse complement strand
CCCCAAAAGTTTAACCAGCGCAGCCATGACATGGTAAATGTCTGTATCATATAGTTATTTTACTACTTCTACACATTTCTTGCCTGAGATTTTGTTAGTAGTTTCCCCATAATTCTCGCCGATAACCTCTCAATAAATTAAACGCGGCGGAATACGTTCTTTAATTATTGCAAATGAAAATAAATAAAGAGTGAGTGTTCTTCATTATTCTCTTCGTTTCTTGAAACAATTATTATCGTTGTTTTCTACGCAATTCTAGAGCAATAAATGAAAATACACCCTCCTTTCCTTAGGAGTGCATGGGGTTTCAACAACAATCAATGGAAATATTAATAATAGACATTTACAGTAAATACAAGCATTTGGTTACGTTTTTGTTTATCAAAAACAACACTGCTTCTAACGAGATTTGTTTATTTGTCCAAGTGTCATCGTCAAATAGCATTTATCAATACGTAAATCAAATGTGTCACTGAACATGAACCCAAAATAAAATTAAATGAATAGCTTTTTAAAACGGGTTTCTTTGTGTGAAATCAAAGAATTTTGTAATCAAAAACCAATACGAAGTGGTTATTCCAGTGGCTTAGGTCGCACAAGACAATTCGGGAGTTTCCGTAACCAGACACATCTGACACACTTTTTTCTGACACACTTATGAATTCGGAAATCGTAACGGAATAAAGCACAGGGTTATTCCGTTAAGCTTTCCGAATTCGTAAGTGTGTCAGAAAAAAAGTGTGTTAGATGGGTCAGGGTTACGGAAACTCCCAGAAAATTCACATCATGGGTTGTATGAATTTCATGTAAACCGTTCAAAATGTTAAATATGTTATCCATTGCATAAAAGGTTTTAGGTTACGAGTGATGTACATTTATAAAGAGGCATGAGGAGATTTCCAGGAAGAAGCGCCCCCAATTTTCTCGAACCCCGTTTTTTTACATATTTGGAATGCTTACTAATGTATTAGATCACACCTGAAGTGAATAAGCCGAAAAACGCGTCTTTATGTAATAAGATGATGATTTAGTAGTTTCTGTCGTGCACGACAGAAAGTCAAAGCATGGTTTTCTATGGGGAACTACTACGATAGCAGGCAAGTTCAAACAAGGTGTGCGGTTTTCTTTTGCACCTGTTTGTCCAATAAAACTTAGAAACTGTTCTCGGTAGGTGGTCTACAACCGATCCAGTGAAATTTGAGAGAAATTCGTATCATAAAAAAATCTCCTCCTGTCACTTTAACGAAGATCGTTTGCCGGAAAATGAAGGAAAAAATGCTGGAGAAACGATCAGCTGCCTCGACATTCAGCTAGAGGTCATTCAGTTCCGATGCCTTTAGAGTTTTCCTCTTGCAAAAAATTATGTTACAACTAATCACAAAACGTTACTCTAAGAATAAAACGCTTAAATACCAAATAAATAAATGAATAAAAATTACACAGAAAAACAGACAAATTCTGCTGCTGAAAAGTTTACAACTATCGCAATTTTTTTAAGGTAAGGTGTGATACGTAAATCGTTACGTGCATTATAAAAGTCCTTGATTTAATCGCCAACGGAGAAACTCATGAACCTTTGTCGCTAATATTTTTTAAAAATCACCATTTAATTTCTACCTCAGGTTCTATAGTTTTTAAATCTTAGGATCATGATTAAATAAGTAAGTTTTATTTGTATTGTAAGGTGTAGGAAATTCAGCCGTCGGGTACATTTTATAAGGTTTCTATTTTTACAGTATGCCCGATGAGATTCGTACATGATTCATGCACCGTATAGTGTGGGGACACATTTTTAATTCGATCTTTAACTTCTTCACGAGACTAATATTCTCCCAATAGACAAGAACACGATAGATTGAGTTTGTTCTCTAATGTTATAACCACACCTTTCCTCGAATCACGGACAGAAAACATCATATGTGGATGAATCATCATCTTGAATTCAATTAGGTCTAATGTCTGTGACCATTTGTGAGAGGGTGATGAGGGTTTCCATATTTTTACCTTATTAGAATCGGTTGTCCTGAGCATCACCAGAGCAATTCGATTAGATTTTATTTCTGGGTGGATTACACATTGTCAATTAGACATGAATACTTAATCTGCATTGGTTAACAGCTAAGTAATATGCTATATTTTATTACGTGATGGAAATGCTAACCACATATTCCCATGCGTGACAAGATTCACCAAGTATTATGCCACTACTTAAATATACATTAAATGTGTGAGTTTAATGCTCCTGTGCATCTGTGGATAGACTCCCTCTGATCCAGCCCCCTCTGAGAAGAACAATCCAAATATGGCCCTTTCTCGAACAACACATTGTGTGACTGCTGCTGGCAACTCCAAAACAGATATTTAGCTATGCTTGATTCCTCCAAATTCAAATTACCCTATGATTTTAGAGAAATATTCATCTTAGTAGGTAAGTTAAAGCTTCCCCCAGCCTATATAAAAAAAAAAAAAAAAAGACAAATTCTACTCTGCAGAATTCACAACTATGCCTGCACTCGACTGCCTAAACTACTGACATCAGTGTGGCCCCACGAAAGCCCGGTCTAGGACGCTTGTTGGCTTTTGAATGGCACTGAATAGTATGTTGGTCTAAATGACCGAGTTGACGTTGCTGATCAATTAGTTCAACGTGTTTGATGTGTACTATGCCATGTTTGTAGGCCTCTGCTCTGTAGCGACAGGCCTAGCTAGGGCCCCAAGCTGGCTATGCTTCTGGGTTTTAGTTGGCTAGTGCTTGGCTCTGATAATCCAAAATACTCCGTTATCCATATACTTTAAGCTTCCAAGTCATGTCTACCTCTTATGTGATACGGCAATGGAGATTTGCACCCAATTCCTACCCATTTTTACCTCTAGGGGAGATTCGGGTAATCCGAAGGCGGGGTAATCCCGAACGCAGCGTTTTCGATATATTTGCGAAATTAGAGAGACCGTGTTTACCACCCTATTGCGTTAGCTGCCTTTGACTTAAATTCAAATGTAAACTGACCAAATTAAATCTAGTACATTCTCGCGAGAATTACAAAAACACTTTTTAATGAAAATTCTATTCAGAACATATATTGCTGGATGACATATCTACATTACCCGAAGAGAGAGAGGGGGGTTTAATGGTTTAATAGGAACTAGGGTCCTTCACAATTAAAATCATGTACAAAGGGGTCACGTCCATGACTAAGTTTATGAAAGGAACGAGATTACAAACTTCATCTGGTTTTGGGGTAATCCCGAACGACCCGTTTCCATGTGCAACCAATATAGGGGTGTCTCATCTCATATACATAATTTGAAACTCTCATCGAGCTTTTCAATATCATTATTTCATACGTTATGTTTGCAAGAACAAAATTGCTATTTTGCCCCAAAGTGCCATTGAAAAAACACGTTGGCATTAGCCATGAGGTGTCGGGTAATCCCGATCGACGCCATTTGTTTTGCCATAACTTCTTTTCTACAGTTTGAGTCAGAAAACATGTGAGTTTGAGTTTTGCTTACACTTTTTTATTGATATGGTTATGCTTTACCACACCCTTGTTTTACCCTGGACTTATTGGCTTCAATCGAATGGTGTTCGTCATTACCCCTTACCCCTACTGATGATTCGATGACAACGGCCACACATCATAATGTAACGACGCCCCTAATTAAACAGACTGCAAGAGCAGGGCGATTTTGACCTCTCATTTGTTGGCTCCGTGCGACACCTTCAAAAGTCACTCTCGAATCCACTCTCGGCTCGTATTGGTGCAACAAACAATGTGCCGTCATCTTACGCCCAGTGGTACCAAATAGGGTAAAATTTCTAGTTTTAGTATCCTACCTCCGCTTTATTACCATGCTTACATGGTAGTTACTCACGTTGCCGGGGGGGGGGTGGGGTGGGTAGGGACGTGCCTCCGAGACTCTGGACGTAGGACCCATACTATACTTTTTTGCCAAAAAAAGGACCCATAGCTATACTCAGAAGATGCACATTTTTGGGCCAAATTAACCCAAATTTGCCATTTTCACAAAATTTTGACATTTTAGTCAACTTTGGACACTTTGGCTTCAGAATGCGAAAATTTGAACTAATTTTCCATTGGAAACATTTGAAAAAACGACCTTGCTAGAACCAAAATTGGGCATGAAAAAAGGGGTCATGATATAAGACCCTAAGGCTGAAAAATGTGACCGATGTCTTTGGCACGCCCCCGTATGGTATTTTGTGTGAGACCCCCCACCGGGCTAGCGAGCTAAATCGGAGTGGATAGTTGAAGAGTACCTTCGCGTTAGTTACCTCCTCAAGCAATAATAAAGGATACATTACCCTCTATTAATTTAACATCCTCTTCCACCCACACCGTCAAGTTACGGAAAATGAACAGGAAAGTTGTTGTCTCTCAGTTTCAGCAGTCGTGAATGGGATTCCATAAAATTTGAAAACACCAGCACACGTGAAATGTAAACACATCCTTCGTATGCGATTCTTCTGGTTCAAACATTTTCTTTATTAACATTAAGGAAATTTATACCGGGATTCGTTAAAATATGGTAGGCAATTTTGGGCGAGGAATATATCAAAATAAAATTAGAAAAAGATAATTTAGGTTAAACAATGCTTCTTCCGAGAAAAAAAAAATAATTTTTTGTAGCACTATAATCTGATCAAGCAACCACCAACAAACCGTACCTGGTGCGTGAATCGCTAGTATTAGGTCTTTTTAACATGTTTATTTTGGAGCGAGTCCTGTATGTTTGTTTTAACAACGACCAAATACTATTAAAACAACATTTCGAGATCTACATTTACTTTTAATTCTTTAATTACTTAACATTGTTGTAGTTATTTTTTAAAAATATTTTTTTGTTAATGTTATATACCGGGAGATATACAATTCCCTCACAAAATGCTCATTCTTACAAAGAATAAATTTTTAAATATTATTATTTATTATATGACATATAATTTATGTCCCAGAGATTAGCAACAAATCGGGGCACTTTTGTGCATAGAATTTTTGACATTTGGCACACACTTAATATAGATTATAACTATTTCAAAACGGACCCCAGCTGGATTCGACCTGTGGCGGCCATTGTGGCCATTTTTCAAAATGGCCGCCATTTTTAATTTCAATCCCTCATATCTCTATTAATAATACCGACAGCAACTTGATCTTCGTGTCTATACCTGTATTCAGGGCAAGGAATCTAAATATGACACTACTTTTTAAAGATCTTGTGTCAGTCACTTTGTTTTCCAATATGGCGCCAATGTACACTAAAACTAATGCTTTTATTATAATTTTGCACTAAATAATGATATTAACTTGATTTTTGTGTATATTCCCATGTTTTCGGGGTCAAGGAATTCAAATATGATATTACTTTTTTTTAAATAATATCTTGTGCAGCTATTTCATTCCAATATGGCTGCCAATTTGCAATTTTATCCAATATTATTAAAATAATATAATAAATTGATTTTTGTGTCTATACCTATGTTGTCAGGGCCAACTAAACCTATTATGACAATAATATTATTAAGCCTTTCGAACTGAGAGAACGCCTGAGCGTTCTTGCAAATAAACAAATACTTGAAAATACATTCAGATATTATTTTGGTATCTCAAATGTGGAACAATCCAAAAGATGAAGTTTGGTATAATTTTCACATTAAATGTGCTTTTTACAAAGTGAATTGCTAGGCTGAGAGATCTAGACATGTCTTTAGGTGACAGTTCAAAAATGAAATCCTAAAATCATTTCGGGTGCGAAAGGGTTAATGTATGCATTTTTTCTCCAATATTATTACTATTTAGCATAATATTATATATAAAGCGCGACATTATCCCACGAAGTGCTCAGGGCGCCGTGATGGAGCACCAAAGGCTGTTTCAACACAACGAGTAAATCCATAACGGTAAAGAAAGATTTATGGAAAGAAATACGATTTTAGATGTAGGAGGTGGCATTGGTGAAAGGCGGGCGATCGGCTGTTACAACAATCATACCACCTATAGCATTAGTAAGGCGTATTATATTTATTAAAATAACCAAATAGCCTCTATGGTCAAAAGACCAAACAGAAATTGTATATTAAAAAGATATTAAAATTACAATTCTTTGAGTTCTCTGTGTACACAACTTGAGTGCTAACAGGCATTACATGTGGTATAATTAAGGTATAGACACAAAAGCAGGTGTATATTTTATTTCACATTATTTATATCAATATTTAGTGATAGGTTTAGACAAAGCAGTATGTCTACACATCAGACAAGTCTTGTAATTAATTAAAACTCGCAACCTATAGGAGGTGCCATTTTCAAACTGTTTGTAGCGCGGTGACATCAGCACGAATCAACATGTACCAGACCTACCCTGCATGTTTCGCATGGTTCACTTTCCAATCAATGTATGGCACACTCAGCTCCATACATTGTTATTTAGTTGGTTTTTAGATCCGTGTTGCAATACAAGAACCTAGTTGACGTCACCGTGGTCCACACCTAATTTGAAATGGCAGTTTTCAGGTTTAGTCTAAATTTAAAATTTAAAAATTACAGGGATCTTGTTAATTGCAATTATCTAACAAAGGCCTTAATAACATCTCAAAACGTAATAATAGACTGACTATTCCCTTTAAGTAAATGGTAATTTTTAACTAAAAATGGCTGCCGTATTGAAAAACACAAGGACTGGCAAAAGATTTTACAAAATGTATGTCATATTTGGATTTCTTGGCCCTAAAACATAAGTATACACACACAAATCTAGTTAATATCATTTTTGAGCAAGATATAAGGAAAAGTGTCAATTTTAGTGCAATTTGGTGGCCATATTGGAAAACAATATACCTGACAGAATGTATTTACAAAATAATGTCATATTTGGATACCTTGGCATTCAAAACAGGGGTATAGTCACAAAGATCAGTGTTATTAATCGAGATATAAGACATAGAAAATGGGAATGGCAGCCATTTTGAAAAATGGCCACCACGCCCGCCACAGGTCAAATCCAGCATGGGGTCCCGTTTTGAAATGATTGGTTATGGTCCATATTAAGCGTGTACAAAAGGTAATACTTCTATCACAAAGTGCACGATTTTGCTCCAGATGGGTCTTAAACCTCTGGACTATTATGAAGCAAATTAAAATCTGATGTTGATGACAATGATAAATTAGCAAATTGGAGTTGATTGTGATAATTCCTGAACTTCAATGCGCCTATTATTCAACAAAATCATTATCTTTGTACCTAATAATGTGGTAGACTTCATATAGAAGTCCCATTGATGCAAATGAGGTATTACAATTGATCCGTCGTGCGCTGTATGATGTTGTGCAGTAGAGCTTAACGGACTGAATGGCAATACCTGATTTGCATTCCATGGGCTTTATATGGGGAACGTTTACCAATACTGTAGCACATGGACGGCCGACATTAAAATCGCGACTACTCGGCAGTTGCTACATAGTTTTTGCATACCAAGAGTAACTGTCGAGTAAGAAATAAGATGTCGGGTAGTCTGGTAAAGTTACCCCGATTTGGCGCACGCAAAATCGCGAGATACCTTTCAACTACTAGAATATAGCTTACTCGGCAGTTACCCCGATTTGGTGCAAGTGGCCCTAAAGAATGGGTGCGTAAATAACTTTAGCAACCTGGTGGGTTAATGATTGGGAAAATTTGAAATATCTTTATGTTCGCCATTTCACTATGGAATCTATAACTTCTGTTGAGTTTCGAAATTATTAAACGAAGTATTTTATTTGTTTTACTTTTTTTCAAACCCTGCTGTTACACAAGTAGGCCATGTCCCTCTGTCGCTGGGCGATCAAACGTAGCCCGATCCATATGGACATACACGCGCACAAAATCTTAATGTGTATGCTTATGAATGTTTTAGAAGTGACTCAAAGATAATGTTCGAAAATGATTGCAGCTATTGTGATAAGAGTTTTAAAGGCGCGTGACAACAATCTATCATTGGCCATAGAGTCATAACTCTACAGAATTTCTACTATGGCGATTCTCCTATGAGAATGTATGGTTATAAAACGGAATCCATTCTAGAAGTTTTTGGGAAGAAGGTTGAAGATTGTGTTTCTATAGTTTGAAGGTGATGAATCAGAATGTTGGGTTCCAAACCTCTGGAAATGTGGGGAACTTTGTAAAATAAGGGGGTGGGTAAAATTTGTACAGGGGTATATTTGAATCAAGATTCCAAATTTGTGTTTAATATGTACACCAATTTATTTGTCTCTTATAAGGATTTATTAAAAAAGGTATAGTTTGTATAGGTTGCCAGCTTTAGTTACACGGCTACAGCCCTGACGGGTTTCAAGGTAATTCTGGGGGACAAACCAAAATCCCATATGCTCAGATTTTGTTGAAACCGGTGTCTAATTATTGCCCTGGTCATTCTGAAGCAGAAATCATTTCAATTTTGGGTGACATCTCTGTATACAAATTAGAGGTCAAGTTTTGGTGACCCCCCTATAGACCATGGAGACCTGTTACATTTTGCCCAATAATTACGAAACCAATGTCAAACACTGTAAAATAAGGCAAGACGAACAATTTGACACCGGATTCAACAAATTCTGAGCACTGGGTAGGTTACCCCCAGCGACCTTAAATCCTTAATAGGGCTGTATCTGTTTAACTAAAGGTAGAACCCAGACAAACTATACATTTTTTTAATCCTTATAATGAGACAAATTACATTGGTGAACAGCGTTCCTTATCTAAGTGGATAAATATCTCCTCAATTAGGATAAAGGGGACTATGGGAGAATTCTGATTTTGCTCTTCACAACATCAGAAAACTATCCCGCACAAACAGCTAAGGGCCTAGTTAATTTATTTCCTTTTTTCTATTTCTCTTGGAATATGAGTAATACTCTATTGGGTGTGATCAAGGTTTCCAAATTTTTGATCGTAGTGGGAGTTAAATAATGCCAAATAATTGCAATTGCAACTCCTCCAATGCACACTTAATTCCATATAATACTCTATAAATTAATATTGGTCGACCAAAATGGGGCACCGTTTCGTTCGGAACATCCAAACAAATTACAAACACCTTTTTAGCCCTAATCGCTAAGAGCTGGCAGACATTTGTAACACTTCTCGAGTACAAAAAGGCTGATAAGTAAACAGCCTTAGGTATTCCGCCAAATGGTGGCCTTAAGGAGGGGTAATCTAGGGACAGAGATTACACGGGGGTCAATTTTTTAAAATACAGCATGTGAAAATTATTTATCAGGTTATTTGTCCTAACCACTGCCAAACCAGACTGTAGTACCATACCATACCCGTACCCGTACCCATACCCCTGTTTCGGACCCGTACCGATACCCATGGACTCAGACCCGTATCCGTCCCATATCCCTGGTCTTGTAACCATACCAGTTTCCGTGTTGTTTGTTGCAATACTCTTACCTGTACCCATGTAAATTTAAAAACAAAACTAACTGGCCCGGTATTCTTTGTTTGAATGGATATTAAAAAAATGGAGTTTAATTTTGTTTTTTCTTTGAATATTTGAAACAGCGCCCTCTAGGGAGTACTTAACATAAATTATAATTAAAAAAAAGATTTTTTGCACTGAATGTTAGAGCTCCCCATCTGGAAGGACTAAGCCGAAGATTAGTTCTTTGGTACAAAAAAAATGAATTCAAATTTTTGTGATTTGAAGCAAATAGAAATGTTTTATATTAAAATAATATAAGTAACTACTCTAATTTACCTTTTGTTTTCACTTTTTCAACCTTTGATACTACATTTATGTAGCCAAATACACAAAATCAAAATAATGTATCTCTTGCTGCACCTTTATTTATACAACCCACACTATTTTCAGTCTATCTTCATTTTTGTCACATAATTCTACAGATACACATGGATATTATATCTGCACTAGGTAGTCTATGCACCACATAGGTATGCCGCAGTGCTTTCACAATTCATTGCACTGTTTGAGCCATTAACTTCCCCCAATATTGAAATGAACTTTACCCTCGGGTACACTGTACATGTCCTGCAACCAACTATTGGCTAGTGACATATCTTTGAAAAGTACTGCTGATTTCTTCCTTTTCCTGTCCTTTTTTTTTTTTTTTTTTTTTTTTTTTAAAATAATACTTATAAGGATTCCACAGACTTACCCTTCATTCTTATAGCTATTCCTGTGCAAATTTTCAAATAATATTGACTCTTTCAGGTGGATCACTGATAGTGTCTTTAAATTTTGTACCCATGGTCTCGGACCCGGACCCGTACCCGTACCCATGGTCTCGGACCCGGACCCGTACCCGTACCCATGGTCTCGGACCCGTACCCATACCCGTACCCGTACCCATGGGCTTGGACCCGTACCCATACCCACGGTCTCGGACCCGTACCCGTACCCATGGTCTCGGACCCGTACCCGTACCCATACCCACGGTCTCGGACCCGTACCCATACCCACGGTCTCGGACCCGTACCCATACCCGTACCCGTACCCATACCCGTACCCGTACCATACCCGTACCCATGGGTTTTGTCGTAAGCGGGACCCGTACCATACCCGTACCCATGGGCTTGGACCCGTACCCGTACCATACCCATGACTTTGTCACAAGTTGGACCCGTACCCATACCCACGGTCTCGGACCCGTACCCGTACCATACCCATGACTTTGTCACAAGTTGGACCCGTACCCATACCCGTACCCGTACCCATACCCACGGTCTCGGACCCGTACCCATACCCGTACCCGTACCCATACCCGTACCCGTACCCATACCCACGGTCTCGGACCCGTACCCATACCCGTACCCGTACCCATACCCGTACCCGTACCATACCCATGACTTTGTCACAAGTTGGACCCGTACCCATACCCGTACCCGTACCATACCCGTACCCATGGGCTTGGACCCGTACCCATACCCACGGTCTCGGACCCGTACCCATACCCACGGTCTCGGACCCGTACCCATACCCACGGTCTCGGACCCGTACCCATACCCGTACCCGTACCATACCCGTACCCATGGGCTTGGACCCGTACCCATACCCACGGTCTCGGACCCGTACCCATACCCGTACCCGTACCATACCCATGACTTTGTCACAAGTTGGACCCGTACCCATACCCGTACCCGTACCCATACCCACGGTCTCGGACCCGTACCCATACCCACGGTCTCGGACCCGTACCCATACCCGTACCCGTACCCATACCCACGGTCTCGGACCCGTACCCATACCCGTACCCGTACCCATACCCACGGTCTCGGACCCGTACCCATACCCGTACCCGTACCCATACCCGTACCCATGGTCTCGGACCCGTACCCATACCCACGGTCTCGGACCCGTACCCATACCCGTACCCGTACCCATGGGCTTGGACCCGTACCCGTACCATACCATGACTTTGTCACAAGTTGGACCCGTACCCATACCCGTACCCGTGGTCTGGGACCCGGACCCGTACCCATACCCACGGTCTCGGACCCGTACCCGTACCATACCCGTACCCATGGTCTCGGACCCGGACCCGTACCCGTACCCATGATCCGTACCCACACTACAAGTCTGCTGCAAACCTACTAAGTACTGCAAATGTACCTTTAAGATTAAGAGGCACAAGAGGATTCATTCACGACATTATATGTGATACTTATCTTCTTATTTGGCGATAGTCCTGGCTAATAACTCAATGTTCTTTGGCATCGTCGAAACTGTATGTTTCCTCTTTGTATCTTAATGTTGGAACATTAGCTTTTCATGTATTTCATGCGGTATTTTCTGCATTTAATGCACGTAACAGACTTTCAAACTTTTTGACACGCGATCTTTTCGATCACCCTTCCTGAAATAAAATTTTATATAAAACACAGCGAATACTTGTGTAACTACGATCCCCGCTAATCCGCGTAGGGCATATCTGTTCGCATGTAGTGACGTCAAGGGCACAGGCGAATAATAGGGCTTAGAAAGGGTGGTAGGGGCACATCTGGCCCATGGGAATGTACAGAAATAAAAACTGAATCATAATCTTTAAGATAAATAACGGAGAATAGAATAAATTTTCAACAAACTCGCGATCTGAATAAATTTCAATAACAAATTTCTACGATATGATTTCTCAGATAATCATTGGCAATGATATCTTGCGTAAAATACATCATGTTACGACCACTTCAAAGGTAGTGTATATAAATTACTAAACAACAGCCATCCTCATGTATACCCTCTACTACACTGTGATTACCACCAAATAGGTGGGCCTCATGTCAGTGCGAATTGATATGGAATAATGTATGCACAAGACAACGCAAGAGACGCAGTGTGTATGTGTGGCGCGATTTTGTGCAAACGCTCGAGTACATTTGGTTTACTTTAACGCGCGGAACGATAACAACCGAATATTTCCCGCCTATTTGGTGGTAATCAAAGTATAAACCTTGTAATGTATTTTCTATTTTTGCATAAATTATGAGAATTATCAATAAATATGCATTACATGTCACCAGCGATGAGTTATCAGTTTTGTGGAGGTCATCCTCAAAGTACTACAATAACCATAATAACAATGTATGTTTTCTTTTTACATAAATTATGCACATTCACATTAAATATCTAATAAATACCAATAGCGATGATGTGTGCTCGGAGCCTCAGCTATGGTGGTGGCCCATCCTTATAGTCATAAACCAAATAAAAATGCATTTTCTAATTTTGCATAAATTATGCAAATTAGCTACTTAATTAACATTTATCTATCCTACTGAACATCCTCCTGTACTCCTCCCATCCACCAAGTTTCGTCATTCTATAGCCCAAACAGAACACCAGATATATAGTTATATAATTCGAAGTTTTAACCAAAATGTTATATACATAACATACTCATACGGTATACACACATACATAAAAATAGTGATTGCATAGTCTATTGAACCTCGTTCAGGCGAGACAAAAACATAAGAGCGTAAAGCATGTGATGTCTATGAACTACGTTCCTACCAGCCGGCAGCCTATTATCGTAAAAAATAGACGCACTTTTCAAAGTCACAAATACAGAAATTCGCCTTCTTTATAAACTTAGATTGTCACACAAATTAACGAAAAGTACAGCAAGATATACGGTAACACTTATGATCTTGTAACCTCAGACTACCATGAAGAGCAAATAGAGACAATAGCGAGTACTTAACGAGTGGAATATTCTGAATTCCTTGTCTTTTTCGTTATTTTAAGCATTTACTGGCGACAAGCAATCTATGCGTCTGTTGCCTCAAGGGCAATTCATATTTTCAACAACCAACAAAACATGTCAAAAGTCACAAATGTGAACTCGATTTATAAAAAATGAGAGAAAAACAACATAGCGATAACCGCATCACTACTCGTGGGAAACATATTTGTATATTAAGTCTATAGATAGTTTGATGTGTTGATAATTTCAGATTTCTTTCAGATGACAGTTGCTTATAAGTATATTTTTTTCTCATTTTAGTATTTCTAGACAATAAAATTTTGATTGAATACCTAATAGATGCTATATATAATTGAAAATGGTACCGGATATATTGTATTTTACTGTTACCAAAATGGAACCGTCAAATCAAATTGTAATTCTCTGAGGTATTAGAGAGGTTTATAGCTCCCAACAATGGCATTGTTACGTAATTCAAAGTAATGCATGGATTCACTTCACCTGGGTAGTGGGGACTTATTATGTAATCATTCACCTAATCTAATATGATTAATGAGGCGTTCAAATAGAAATATGTTTTAAGATTGGGTCTGAAAAAAATATTCCAATTTTATGGGCAACTTGAAATAAGCCTAATCGTTCAAACCTTTGAAAATCAATAGGCTTACAATCTTAAATTTGCTTTTCATGAATGATCTGCATTGATCACTCCAATGGAGTAAAATTTCAATCTAGGAAGAGTGATGAACTGTCGCTCCATTGGAGTGAAAATTCACCGTTTGTAACAAACGAATAAACAAATCATATTACAAATAAATAAACAAAACACAAAAACCAACAATAACAACAACAGCAACGTTCAAGTTAACCGCCTAGTGGCTTCAGGTAATTATGGCACCAAATTGAACAACAGCACTTTTTCTGTATGGTAAATGGGTGGAGTAAAACCCCGAAGATTAATATATTTACTTCTGTGAGAAAAAGAAAACCTTGGTGATATGAGCTTGAACCTTAATATCTAAGTCTAATAGATATTTATTTTCATTTCTTCAAAATATTCCGTCAAAATCTCGTATTTCTACGTTTAGCTAAAGTCTATTTTCAGCTAATTGTGCAAATTCGAATTTGTTGGGATTATGACGTTGTGACATCAGTCGGAGGGATGTTGGTATTTAATACTGAGTTAATACAACCCCCTCGTTAGATATTTTACAGAAAATAGTCCATATAGGAGCGTTACCGACTTATCACAGTGTGGTTCACAATGGGAGATGTCCTATAAGAAGTTCACCGGGGAAGTTCAATATTCGTAAGCCTCAAGTATCCAAGAAATAAGCACTCTTGTCTCAAGCCA
>JAMKCH010038240.1:0-34379 GCA_023653785.1 Ophioderma brevispina | reverse complement strand
TCAAGTTTATAACAGTGACCAGTAGGTCAAAAGTTAAGGACCTGCAGCACTCAATCAAATCCACAATCTTCAACGTTTTACGACCTTGTTCTTAATAATCCCTTGTCATTTTCTTAGGAGGTAATTGGGGGTTGAATGGGATGGTGTTAATCAATCTAAACAGCCCAGCAGTAAAGGTTAAGTGTGAACTTTCAGATAGAAATTTACACACAAAATCTAAACTTAAAGTCGACAGTGTACAGAAAAAGTCGACATATAAGAGTGGTACTGCCAGAAAGATGAAATTTGAATTTTTTTAATATGGAAGGTTTTTCATGGAAAACGTAAGGCTAACAAACTTCAGAAGGAAATACGTGAAATTTGGGGCATGAGCGTCAGAAGCAATCAGACAAAGCCAAGCAGGGGAGGTGTGTCTTCTGTTGCAGATGATGATTGGCGAAACTTCTTGGTGTTGCAGAATTAATGTTTTATTGACAAGTTACAGTGTGGACGGGATCAATGGTGAAAATAGGGCAAGTCATATTCAGTTGACTCTTAACGCAACAGTAGGCGTCACGCTTTATTCCGTATCGTCTGTGGAGCCCGGACGGGCTCCCCGCAGGACTATATCTGATTTCACACCGGTCACCACTATCTAAACGGGTGGGTGCTGCAGAGCACTTACAGCGGGAAACCACTGTCCGGGCTCATACACGAAACCGATATAAAGCGTAAAACTTTTGTTGCGTGAAGAGTCAACTGAATCGAGTGCATTCACCGTCACACCGGCGTCTGAAAATGCTACAGATAGATATTGATGTGCATAATTTGTCTGAAGGAAATCAGAATTATGGAATGCTAAGACGGCATTCGCATATTAACGTTTTCGATCTGAAAGGCGTTTGCACGCGTGACAATGACACGCAAGCATTACGCAAGTAGATACGAACATCGTGCAGAAATGTTGCCGATCGTTGGAAGGAAAATCAGCTAAACCGGTTGTATGTAAAAAGAGATATGGTCATGCAGGATTCATAGTCCGGGGGTCCATAGCGACAACGGACTTAAAAGCATGAAACAATGTTGCGTAAAGAGTCAACCGAAAATCGATGCCCTATGTTCAACCTTGTAGACGGGACCGGGAGTCCGGGGACTATATCTCCTGTCACACCTGGCTTTTATTTATTGGGTCTCTTGTGTCACTTCTAAGCTAATCCTGCAATTTACAATATTTCGTTTTTTGGTGAATCACTAAGTAGTTGTCTTTAATGATGCGAACATATTCGCTTGACATCCTAACCATATAGTAAGATCGCGTGAGAACAATGTTTTACAGATGTTAATCATACGCCGATTAATGTGAACTTCTAGAGCAAGGTTATCTATTATTGCAGGCGTGCCGTTATTTTCACGAATCCTGGCAGTGCAAGGGGTATTTGGAAATCCTGCACGCGAGAAAAAAAATGATTTAGACAAACCTGCACGCAAAACAAAGTTTTAGATAAAAACCGCACGCAAGAACAAAAGATTCTCTCCACTTCTGATGTTCCTTCAAAAAAAAAAAATAAAATAGAGAAAACAGCGATAATATTGCATGCATATGCATACAGATGTATGCGACGGAGATGCATGACTTTTCCCTGGTGAAAGCACTGACCAATGTCATTTGCTAAGGTTACTTGAAAATAACAAACCAGGAATGTCCATTACCCCTATCTCCAGGTCACGTGGCTTTACAAAACGGGCAAAGAAAACACTACAACAAAAAAAGGGGGGGGGGCTTTATTTTTTTTTTGTTTAAAGGGGGATGACAATAGGAATATAATTTCGGTGGTGTTAAAAATGGTCCTCTACCGGACAATGGAAATTATATTGCATATTAAAATCTTATGGTGTTAGTACTCTTTAAATACTGTAATGTGATTTAATATGTGGAATATGATACTGGTCAATAAATTTAATTTATCTTTATTTAGATAATGAACAAAAGAAATGGAAAAGATAGAGATGTGAATAAGGAAATATATGAAAAATGTATATATTAATGGTTTTTATTATTAATTTATTTAGGACTTGTAACTAAAAAAAAATTTCCCGGTTTTTTGAGTGATTACATTTTGTGGTGGTTGTTGAATGGTTTGTGACTTGGCACTATACCCAAACTGAGTTTTTGTGCCCACAACAGTAAAGGAAAAAAAGAAAACAATCAAAACCAAATAAAAAGGACAAATAAAAAAGGAGCCAAAAAACAAACAAAACTGCCGGGGACCAGTATAACAGAAACCCTGGACCCCCACTATAGGCCCAGTGACTGCCAAGAACGTTAATAAATTTTAACAGACAAGGCTCTAATAAATGACAAACAGCCTTCAAGTGGAGTGTGATTTTCCTCCTAAAATCTCACTAATTAATGGACTTGCACCATTAAACTCAAATTTATCAAAAAAGCGCTTTCCTTGCTCATCATTTATTTACTACAAAAAGAAAAATATGAATTTATGATTTATTGTCTCTGGGAACCTCCCAAACAGACATCAAAAAACCATTTTGGTGGCCTTCCCAAAAGAAAAAGTTTAAGGATTAAAGGGCACACCTACCCAATCTCAGCCTGTGAATAATAAATTCATTCTCTACGCCCAAAATTAGTACTACTATGAGATAGAGAGACATTAGGTCTAATACTCTTTATATCCGAATTTGGAGAATAACAGACCCAAATCTTTATGCCAATCGTTTAGCATATCAGACCTTAATAAAGATTTAATCTCTGAGGAGGCCAAATTACAGGAATATCAATCTCACACTCTAGTTGCCCCTTTAGCATTATATCTGCCCCATTCATTGCCACAAACCCCACAGTGACTTGGGACCCGGAAGCAGGAAAAACCGACACACCACCACTCAGGCCCTGAGCTATTTTCCTTCGTGATTGCATTCGTTCGTTGGTTATGTTGAATGGCGCCTTCAACTTATTAGTTATTTGCGCAAAACGATAATACGTGGAGAACTTGATTACGAATGATTTCAAATATGTAGACAATGTAGAAAGGTGGTTACTGCATTGAACGCTGCAACTTGATACCAAAACAATTTAGAAACGGGTATCTTTAACGGGGCCACGACAGCCTGTTTTCCAAGAGTTCTCCAAAGCCTCAATTTCCTCCAAGCTCCAAAGTCGCTGGAAATCCACGCGTAAGTAGTGCTGGTAGAAATAACGCTGTTCAATCTAACTGATCTACATCCCTTTTGTGCCCCTCCGTCAACTGCCCTTCTCCCGCTGCCCTTCACCATTCTGCTCCCATCCGTCCCACCTAGGTCTTTCCTTCTTTAAACTAGGCCTCTATACCCCACCCCTCCCTCTACCCCCCTGCCTAGTCCTACTCTCTCCCGTTGCTTCTCCTTCCTGTCCACCCTGTCCTCCACCCACCACCGCAGCAGCTCTTCCATCTTACTCTCCCCCACTACTCACCCTCTTTGCTTTCAAATCCTTTCCTTACCTCAACACCCACCCCCCCCTACGTTGGCACCCCCCTTATCCTACATCCCCTTACCCCACCTCCCTTGCACTGCTACCCCATTCCCCACCCCCCCAGTTTTCTATCTTCCTCTCCTCTACCTCCCCTTCTCTCTCTCTCCGCATATGACCCTCTTCCCTATTCCCCATTCCCCCTGATTTCCCCGGTCCTCCTATCATGTCGCCCTCCATACCCTCCCCTTTCCCCCTCCATTGTCCTCGCCCCACCCCTGCTTTCCTTCACTCCTACCCACCCCAATTCACCTCTACGTCCTCCACTCCCTACACGTCCCCTCCCCCCCTATCACTGCACTCTACTCATTTACCCTTTTCTTTATTATTTGCTCCTCCTACTATCTCGTTCATTTTCCTCTCTCTCCCTTCTTTTCTATTTGGGATAAGGCCAATACCCAGATGTCCCCGTTAGTTACCCAGGCTGGCTCCGCCTCCGTGTCAAAGCTCGAGGTCGCTTGGGCAAATAGGACCGTCTCCATGCCTCGCATCAGCTCGAAGAATGCTGGTTACATCAAGCTGTAAACCCATGATGGGACGACGCTGGTAGGCATATAAATTTCAGAGCAGTAACCGTTGCTGGAAGAACTACCCCGGTAAGCCTGAGTTATCCGTCTGTTACCACGTGGAGGTGGGGGTTTGGGCTGCCCGCGAACACATACTGTACCGGTTCACGGGGGCCTGACCAGACTAGTGGATTGCATGTTGTTGTTGTTGTTGTTGTGTTGATTTAGATGGCGCTGCAGCTACTTAGGCGATTTGCGCCAAAAACAAAAACTTATTGTTATAGACAAATATACGGACAACAGCAAAGAATCATATTGCAAGATGCTATACACAGTTGCAGCTATTTCATTTATTAAAGTAAGACAAGAAGTGCGCAATGACACCTATACTACAAGTATATATTTATTTGAAACACGGTGCATTCCGGATCAGCATTAGTGATTGCATTTTTTATCGTGTTAAGCGTATAGATGGCAAGAGGAATTACAATTTCTATGGTGTTTGTCAAAAACCTTCAGCGTTATAATAACGTCATATTCCGTATTACCAATATGTGTTACACATAGGCCATGCTGAATAAAATTAAACGTGATTTTTACGATAGCGAGGAGAACATCCTGGGTTTAACAACAATGTGCGCAAAATTAAAACATTCGATGCGAGTGTAGTGTCTCGTGATGGCAGTGAATACATTTCACAATTTGCGAATTCCCTGCTTTTTAAAGCCGGTAGGAGCACTTTGACGTAGATCTGTCTCCGGATATCCGGAAAAAATAAATTGTTGGAAAAAATAGTGTTAGTATTCTAAGCTTAAACCTAGTGTTGATTTGCATCAAAACGCTTTTCTGTAAAGCTTCTGTTACCAATGTACACCAATCAAAACGGCTGTATTATGGAGCTACTCAAGCGGATGATTAGAAGTTAATATCTTGTGCAAATATTCTTCAAACATATAAATGACGCTCCAGTTTAATGAAAAAATAGTTAACATGTTTAAAACGTTATTATTTACCTATTACTTTATAATAATATCTATCTTCTTAAATATTTTCATACATTCTTATCCGAGTTATGTCGCACTCACTAATACAAAACTGCAAAGGGTGCGGTTTTCTGTTATAATATTACATCCACCGCACAATTAACATATCTGTTTTAATCCATTTTCACCCGATCTTGCACATCAGCATCGGTAATGAAATTGCGCATGAATTAAAGTGACAGGATGAGAATTTTGAGGATACGAATCTCTCTCAAATTGCACGGGGTCGACCCCTATCAAGAACGTTTTGAAGGTTTTTTGCAAACAAGATACCAAAAGAAAACCGCAAACCTTGTTTTGAACTGACTGCTATACCAACATCCCTATAGGAAACCGTGCTTCGTTTTTCTGTCGTCCACGGACAGAAAATATAAATCATCATCTTGTTAATAAAGACGGTGTATCGGTTTTCACTAAGTGTGATCTAATACGCTGTGTGGAGCATTTCCCCAATAGGCAGAACAACCCGGTTAGAAGTAATATAGTCTGGCGCGTACTCATTAGTCCGGAACATGGGTGAACCAATAGTGCAAATCGAGATTCAGGTGACGCAAACATGAGTTCAGGCTTTATTCCGTTATAGTCTATGGAAGCCCGGACTGTGGCTTCCGCCGGACTATTTCTGCTTTCATACCGAGGTTTTAAAAAAAACGAGGCCGCTTCTTCTGGAAATGTCTCGTGTCTCTTAATATCTCCGTATTTTTTTATGATATTATGTTCAAATTCCTTTTGGTGTGAGAGAGATTCAGTTCAGGGAGAGGGGCGGCCAGAAAGAAAATCCCAATATTTCAGACGTCGCCATTGATTTTACACGTAGTAAAGAAGCGAATTCTGATTGTGAAAAATCTGATTTTTTTTATGTTGTCAAGAGAAATCTTTTTCTTATTCCAAAACCGTTGGAGTGAAGAATCAAACTCCATTGCCAGGGTTATTTCTGATTTTGTTTTTTGTATGAATAACGAACGCGGACGAGGTCGTTTGTGGGTCATTGGTACACCATTGACCGAACAACATCAAAGCACCCCAAATTGGTTTGTGGTTTGCCACTCCTTAGTGCTGTAATTTCTTTTGACATTTTTGGTGAGTTGCGATAAATGAATGAGGCTTGGCCGCCACGCCCTGATGCAGGTGAACATTACAAAATCCCTCTCCAGCGCACGGAAGCTAGGGCCCAAAATACCACCCAGTCTTTGGGGTACACACTAAACACATGTGTGATCTATCCGCGTGCACTTGCACAGATGCAACCGTGTTATTAGGCATACAACTTCGTTTTTAAAGGTTTGATCAAACTTTAAGTTATAGCTTATCTGAAGAAGCTTGATGAATGGCCACCTCATGAACTAAAATATTTTTTTAAGCCAACTGTGAGTTAAGTGTAATGCCCGAAAACGCTTAATTTCGTATTTCGAGTTGAAACAGTTGCAAAAAGTTGTTTTTTTAAGAGAAAAGCCGAGAATTACTTGTTTTAGATGCTTGTCTCAATGATCCAAAGTGTAATTTAAAGCAATAAAAAATTTTAATTACAACATCGCTATTTTATGATAAATACGCAGTTTTGAGCATTTCGTTTGCAGGTATAGATGAGTTGACATGTGACGTCAACGCCCGGGAGGCAACGAACAAAGCACTGCCGGGCAGTATGCGTGTATTGCGGGGCTTTTGCTTAAAATTATGAGGTTTTGAGCTTTTAGCACTGGGCCCATCTTTTTAATATTGAGGTTTGCATTTGCATCTGAAGTTACATATGAGGTTTTTACCCGCCCAGCGACGATATATATATGCATATAATAATTTTGGCGTAGAGATGATGAAACTTATATATTCACAGGCTGAGGATGGGTAGGTGTGCCCTAATCATTATCTTTTCTTTTGGGAGAAGGCACAAAAAATGTTTTTTGTGATGTCTGTGGGTTCCGAAGAGAAATAAATCATGTTTTTCTTTATTGTAGTAAAATAGGATAAGCAAAGGAAAGCCTTTTTGATAAATTTGAGTTAATAAGTGGTGCTAGCCCCTTAATTAGTGAGATTTTAGGAGGAAAATTACCTCCACTTGAGCTGTTTGTCAATTTAATTAGAGACTGTTGAGATAAAATTTAAGTACGTGCTTGGCATGCCTGGCCCAAATAGATATATATATGAATATATATATAGAGAGATATATATATAGATATATTAATATATATATCATATATATATATATATAGATTTATATATAGGAATATATATATATATAGAATAATGCTTGTCAACATACCTAATCACTGTGTGAAAGAGGTAAAGCTCAATATACTCCTTCATATAGAAAATCATTAAAACTTTGTTATAAAATCCGAAATTGGTTTGAAAGAAACGGAGGGCGCCACCCTCGAGAAATCTTTTGGAGTGGTAACCTCTCCTTCCTTTGGGTATGTTGTTACATAGCGAGGGTTAAACTCATATTTCGCAATCTGTCCAGCTACTGGACCATCGGATCTAAGTGCAGGCAGTGAATGAATGAATTGAGAGTACTTACAGAGCAAAGTGCAGCTAAACATTGACAGCACTTTCCCGGGGGGTTGACTTTCTGGACCGCAATCACAAAAGATGTGCGCCAAAAGTATGCCCATAGTCATGAAACACAGATGTGTTGACGCTGGAAGGATTTATGCAACAGAGTAAAGACCGTAGAAAGCCAGCATCTTATTAAGTCCTATCATGATATAGATGAAATCACCCCAGACTAGGAAAGTTGTACCCAGTTCGGCCATGGATGAGAGCACCAAATACCGACATTATCCACTAACAACCCATATCACGAGCGCCCAACTACAGATCCCCGGCTTCTGCAAAATTCCTTTAGGAGCAACGAAAATCCCGGAGCCAATGATAGTTTCCAAGTAACATACAACACAGCTCCATAGGCCCAGCTGTCGCTTTAAAGTTACAACTACCTCATAGACATAGTGCTCGTCACTGCGACCAGTTCAGTTCCAAATCTTACAGACAATGTAATGCAACTAACAGTTACCACGGATAATCGATCAATAGGTATTTTAATAGTCCACTCAATCTATGAAAAAAAAATACTCGGTACACCTGGACAAAATTTGCTAAGAATGTTTTTTTTTTGCTGTCCCTGTGTAGATTTCAAAATGAGTTAGACCTCATTAAAAAAGTTTTAGCCTGTCCATTCACCGTGAGAGGTAGATCCCCCCCCCCCCCCGGTATTATTTTGGATGGCCACATGTAAAAAAGGTTATGGTAACCATCAATGTGTGGAATTTAGCTAGTAAATAAAATTTGTTGACCAAAATAAATTATTCATATCTTAAGATTAGTTGGAGTTTTTGAATGGAAGATCCGATGAAAACAACAGCAATTATTTCATAAACCTTATTATTTTGAACATAACTTACTTTGACCACTGCTAAATATCATTTCTTATCACAGCATTGGAAAAATAATGCATTTTTACAATCAATGCCACATAACACATCTAGTTTTTTATTTGGCCTTCAAAAAAGGGCAACCTTGTATTAAGGATTAGCGCAAAGGCGGAGTTAACCAAAAGAGGTTCTATATTCGTAGCGAAGGTTTACGTGTAATCCGGTCTTGGGGTCGTACTATGTCAATGGATCACGCGTGTGAGTCCTGCACCACGATCGAAGTGATCACTACACAAAGTATACGCCTGCAATAACACTCCAAAAGGTGCGTGATCCAGTAACCAGGGAGTTATGTAACCCACTTCGATGGCGAATAGAAGAGAGGCAAAAGCGTTAGGTCATCTTTAGAAATTCATGGTCTCGCATGTTTTGCGACCACAAAGAAACCCTAGAGTACCAACAATAGGAAAGAAAGCAATGGCTGCCTCCGATTCTTCCACATACTGTGGGTGCCGCTTGCATTATACACTAATCGTAAGTGCTACAATTGATGTATGTGTTAGAGGTGGCCAGGTGTTGTAATAATAGGCACCTGAGTCATTGTGCTTCAGATACTCTGTTTTTTGTCTCATTTATGCCAATGCGCGCTAGGTGAAAAGATGTATTCATTGAGCCGTGTTTATTTAAATATCAAAACGACTGACGTTCATTTCAGTCGTTGTGTGGCATGGGTAGGACAAAATTTAAACCACCCAATAGCACCCCCCCCCAACCATCACCAATGATATTTTTGCCGTGGATTGTTTGTATCGAATTAGACATGTATGGGTATACAAGCCACGCCAAAACTAATAATTATTCCGTTTGCAATATTCAAATGCAGCGCCCAGCACGGACGACGGTTTGAATGGGCCTTTACCCCCAAGGATTATAAAAAATGCACCGTCAACACAGAGAACCTCATCGTCTTCAGAGGACAAACAACATTGCTACTAGTTTAGATCTTAGCGACCGAATTGACCAAACCGCCAAAAGCCAGGCCTTCACATCACTCTAAAAGACCATAAGCCTAATTTCCAGAACAAACAACTTGTAGGCTGATCAACCCATGCAAATCACAAATTGGGAAGATTAGCAAACAAATACTGGAACGGATCAATTCCAAAATCATCAAGTGCTACAAGGTTTAACCAATGGAAAAATACAGACGCAGTGATATCTTGGTATAACAACCTGAAAAAACAGAAGGATTATTCTTTATATGCTTTGATATATGTGACTTCTATCCTTCCATATCAGAGGAAACTGTTTAAACAAACCAAGCCTTGAATTATGCCTCCAAGTATGATTATATATCAGACCATGAGCCGTACACATCATACTCCACACCAAGAAGCCATGCTTTATAATAATGGATCCCATGGTGTAAAACGAAAAACCCCGAGTTTGAACGTCACCATGGGTCTTTTGATGGTGCGGAACATGTGGAGGGCGGTCATTGGACTATTATCCTGTCACAACTCCACAACTCAACGATCATTAGGATTGTACCGAGAGTATGGTTTTGCTGTCTGCAATCAACACCTAACATTGAAATAATAAAGAAGAATATATGTCAAGTGTCTCGGACAACAACCTGCGTATAACCATAGAAAGCCAACAAAAAAACTGTGGGGCAGCTTTTTGGATATTACCTTTGACCTTAACTTTCGGCACGTATAACCCTTCATGAAACTAAAACACCCATTGTATGTTCATAGAGACATAATCATCTCATCCACCCTCAAATCTAAAAAAAAAAACATTCCAGCGGGGATCAACAAAACGACTGTCGCGAATATCATCAAATAAACTGTGTTTGAACGCGCTAAACCTGCCTACCACGATTCACTCAACAAAATGTATACACATTACAATCTTAAATACAAAAGTTGTGGAACCAAAAACCACGAGAATCGCACCGTGCTCGTAACATCACATGGTTCAATCAACACCCGCACCTTATTTAACCCCGGAGCTAGCACACATTTGTAACACATCTCAATACAAAAGGGTTTTGGAGTGATTCAGTATGTTGACAGACTGACCGAAACCCCTGAAACGTGAATCTTAAGTACTGCAAATGGGCCTTAAGGAGAGGTGGCCAAAACAACGTTTGTACAGGGGTCAAATTGTAAATTGATCCAATCATGTTGAAAAGCACACACTCCATGTTTACTGTCTAACCATAAGGAATCCAAAAAGGTTATAAGTTTGTAATAAGGTACACAACCTAAAGTTTCAAGTTTATAGGCTCAAACAGCAAAAAAAAATACAATAATAAGGGTCAATTTCAGTTCAGTTGTACAGGGGTCAAAATTTTAAAATTGCCGATTTGGATACAATGGGTGCAATTATTTGGAGCTCATAGGAATAAAATAAGGAATAGATTTGAGTGGCTCAAATGCTTTTTAAGAAAGTAGGGGGGTAAACAAATCCAGCCCCATTGAATGCAATGGACGTTGACCTTCGGTGCCCCCTACCAATCGGAACTAAGCATTTAAGGACAGTCAAAATTATTCCTTATTTTAATCCTATAAACTCCACCAATTTTGGCACCATTTGTTATCCAATCGGATGAACTTTAAAAATTGACCCCTGTACAACTGAAATTGACCCTTATTTATTGATTTTTTTGTTTTTAGCCTAAACTCTGAAACTTTAGGCTGTCCATATTACAAATATACCTTTTCTGATCCTTATGGTTAGACACATAATGGTGTGCTTTGGTCAACATGATTGGGATCAATTTACAAATTTTGACCCCTGTACAAACTTGCTTTTGCCCCCTCTCCTTACGGCTCCAGTGCGGCACTTAAGGATCACGTTTCAGGGGTTCCGGTCAAGTCTGTCAACATATTAATCACTCAAACCTTTTGTCTGAGATGTGTTACCAATGTGATGTAGCTCCAGGGCTATATGTGCAATGTGAAAACTAACATTGGCAAGAAATTCTTCAATATTCTTGACAAATCCTTCCCACCTGGACACCAACTCATAAAACTGTTACCGGAAACAGGTGAATTAGCAATAGCTGTCTGCCTAATGTCCAACAAATCATAACATCACACAACAAACGGTGTTCTCAACCAAGCGGAAAACGCAACGACAGATAAGAATTGTAACTGGCAACGCAACCGAAAATGCCCACTCATTGAAACTGTCTAACCAGCAGCGTCATCTCCCAAGCCACAGTAAAGCGCAATGACAACCATATTGGGAACATATGTCGGACTCTCAACCGAAAACACCATTCAAAACCCGGTTCAATGGACACACCTCAGGCTTTTCACAAATAAAGAACACCGTAACGCAACTACCCTGAGCGAATACGTTGGGAAAATAAAGGACCAGGAAAATATACAAACATTCTATCACATGGAAAATACGGAGCAGAGCAAAACCTACTCTACAATTAAGTAAAACCTGCAACCTGTGCCTTGAAGGAAATCTTTTATTATTTAAGGACCACAACTCTCTTCACTCAACAAAAGACATGAACTACACCAGTGTAGGCAAAACACAGGGAAAAAACACTTACTGCTGAACTTATAATAGATAGATTCCATTTGTTATTATCCACAGCCATGGATTTATTACCACTGGGACTTTGACATACTCAATAATCATCTTCTGTTACTGTGTAAGCCTTTATAGACCACTAGTCGTAGCATTTTGTTTCTGAGGAGTGAGTGTCTGTTTGCAGGCCCTCACGAAACAGTATTCTTAAACAAATGATAACTCAAGTCTTAAAAATTGTTTATTAAATGCTCCCTTAGGGTTGTGGAGCACTTTTCCATTGGAGGTTTTATCATCATTTGATTATATTATAATATATATATAGATACATAATGCTTGTCCATTACTAATCATGTGTGAATATGAAAGCTAATATACGTCCTTCATATAGAAAATCATAACTTGTCTTAAAATCCCGAATTTTGTTGAAAATTGAGGCGCGCCACCCCATCGAGAAATCTATTTGAGTGAAACCTCTTCATTCCTTGGGGATGTTGTTACATAGCGAGGGTTAAACTCATATTTCGCAAGTCTGTCCCGCTACTGGACCCTCTGGATCCACGTGCAGGCAGGTGAATGAATGAATGAGAGTACTGACATAGCATAAGTGCAGCTAACAATTTGACAGCACTTTCGGGGTTGACTCTCTGGACCGCAATCACCAAAGATTGGCGCCAATAAGATTGACCCATAGTCATTGAAACAACAGTGTTGACGCTGGACGGATTTGACAGACCAGAGTAAAGACCCGTAGAAAAGCCAGCATCTTATTAAGTCCTATCATGATATACATGAATATACCCCCAGACCTAGGGGAAAGTTGTACCCAGTTCGGCCATGTGAGAGAGCACCAAATACCGAACATTACTCCACTAACAACCAATATAACGAACGAGCCCAACCTACCCAGATACCCACTGCATTTGAAAAATTCCTTTTAGGAGCACGAAAATCCCGGAAAGCCATGATAGTTCCAGTACCATACAACACAGCTCATTAGGCCCAGCTGTCGCTTAAGTACAACTCCCTCATAAGACATATTGCTCGTCACTGCGACATGTTCACTCTTACAGACCAATTAATTGAACTACAGTATAGTGTGGTTTGGAGTCAAGTGAAAAATGAAACAGTTACCCGTAGGATTTGGGTGCTAAAGTTTGATTTTCTTGCTGTGTTTCATTCAATAGGGACCAGACAGGCAGAAAAAGGATGGTGGGCAAATTTTCGGGAATGTGCCCCCTTCTCAAGGGGAGAAGCGTTAATCAGGGAAAAATTTAAAAATCGGGAGCAAATTGTGTTTTAAAATGTACACTAACATGTTCGTCCCTCCTTATCCGGATTAAAAAAAAGTAATATTGGCCTAGGTCCGACCTTTAGTTAAGCGCTATAGCCCCGTAAATGGTCAAGGTCATCCTGGCGGGTAACAATTTACCCAATGCTCGATTTGTTGAAATGGTGATAAGTTGTTTGTATAGTCTCACAGGATCAAAAATGTATTATTGACAGGTGTGACATTTGGTGGCTAATTACATAGCCAAAAATGTAGCAAGGGTCTACAATGGTCTATGGGGGTACCATAATTTTCCCTGGATGTCGCAATGGTGATTATCACCAAAACAGTTTTAAATGCATTTTCTGTTTCAGATGGGACACAAGGAATCATTTGAAACCATTTTCAACAACATTGAAGCATTTACCCCCAGGGGTGACCTTGAACCCATTTATGGGCTATACCGCTTTAACTAAAGGGTTGAAACCTAGGCAACTATATACTTATTTAATCCTTATAGGAGAGGAACGCATTATTAGTATCACATTAAAACACACTTTGACTTGATTTTAAATGTTTCATGGACTTAAACCTTTCCCCCCTTGCAGGAGGGGCATCAGATCCGAAAATTGCACCCCATCATTTTCTGACAGTTTAGGCCCTACTGAAAACCCAACCAGCATAATAAAAATTCAATTTTAGCATTTGAAAATCCTACGGGAATACACACCAAACCCACAACTAGTTACCACGGAAATCGCATCAATAGGCTATCTTTATAGTCCACCAATATATGAAAAAATACTTCGGTACACATGGACAAAATTGCTACAGAATGTTTTTTTTTTTGCTGTACCTGTAGTAGATTCAAAATAAGTGAACCTCATTAAAGTGTGAGGGGCCGTCATTCACATTGAGAGGTCAGAGGTATTTTTTTTAATGGCCACAGGTTTAAAAAACGGTTATGGTTACTTAATACAATGGGTGTAATGTGCTAAGTAAATACATTGTTGACCAAATAAATTATTTCATATCGAGAAGCTTGGATGTTGAATGGCTGGACAGATCAGGATGAAAACAACGCAATTATTTCATTAAACTTATTATTTGAAACATACTTACCTTTGACACTGCTAAAGATCATTTCTTATCACAGCATTGTAGAAATACATGCATTTTTACATCAATGCACACATATCACATCTAAGTTTTTATTTGGCCTTCAAAAAGGGCCAAGCTTGTATTAAGAGATTAGCGCAAAGCGGATTTAACCAAAGAGGTTCTATATTCGGTGCGAGGTGTTACGGTGTAATCCGTCGTGATATGTCAATGGATCACAGCTTGTGAGTCCTGCACCACGATCGAAAATGATCACTACACAAAGTCTACGTCCTGCAATACCATTCCAAAAGGTACGTGATCCAGTAACCAGGGATTTATGTAACCCATTCGATGGCGAATAGATAGGAGGGCACACGTTTAGGGTCATCTTTAGATTCATTCATCGTCTAGATTTTTGCCCGACCACACAAGAAAAACATCGAGTCCAACAATATAAAGCAATGGCTGCCTCCGCTGCTTCCACATACTGTGGGTGCCGCTTTGCATATACACTACCGGTAGTGTACAAATTGGGATGTATGTTTGGTGGGGGCCAGGTGTAATAATAGTCCACCTGGATCATTGTGCCAGATACTCTTTGTTTCTCATAATGCAAATAATGCCGCTTAGAGGAGGTGAAAAGATGTATTCATTGAGGCGGTTTATTGAACTTCAAAACGACTGACGTTCATTCATGCGTTGTGTGGCCATGGTAGGCAAAATTTAACCACACCAAATAGAACCCCCAACATCCCACAACTGTATTTTGCCGTATTGTTTGTATCGAATTGACATTATGTGTGTATACAAGCATCCAAACTAATAATTATTCCCGTGCAATATTCAATGTCAGCGCCCAGCAGGGGAAGACTGGTTTTGAATGGGGCTTCACCCCCTCGTAGTGGGGTTAACCATCTTGCCGGTCAACCATGCATAAGTCATTCTATCATTACAGGCCATTGTAAACCGAATGCATCAGATTCCAATAAGCCCATTCTGTACAGGAACTTGTACCATGGGACACAAATATGTTTTGTAATGGCAACAAAGGCCAAGTATCCGCATGGCCGGGATGAACCCCATAATCAATTATTTATTTATTTTATTTATTACCATCTTTCAACAGGGTAGCCTACGCAACAGAGTTGATTATGCAGTAGGGCCCTGTATAACAACAATTCAATAATACAAGAATAAAAACAGAATAAGAAGCAATACAATATTTATCTATCGCAAAATACAATATTTTACAGGGTTTATTCCATCATAATTTTAAATCCTTTTTTAGTTTCATTTTGAAAACCGCAAAGAATCTGAATTTCTTATATCCTGTGAAATTATATTCCATGTGACACTTCCTTTATATTGGAAGGCACCTTTGCCATAATTGGTGTTACATTGAGGAATAGAAGAGATGGCCAGAAGAGTTGCTTCTAGTGCTTATTGCATGAACGTTCTTAATATTTAAATTGATCATTGAGATAATTTGGGGGTCATTTTTTGTTAAACAATCTTATACATCATGCACCCTGTTGCATACATTATACGACCACGAATATCCATGAAATTAAGGGTAATGGAGGTATGGAGCATTTCCTTTATTGTGTCCTAAACGGAGCATATCCAAGATGAGTCTCATTGCCAATATTTTGGAGCTTCGGAATTTACATAATTTATCTCCCACAGTGTACTCCTACGACATTTCCATATCGAAATGAGGCCAAAACCGGCCCCCCGTATATAAATTGTAATTAACGATTGTGTTAGGTACAAATGGTTATAGCGCCTTCTAATTAACCCGAATACTTTTAGAGGACAATTTCTTACATATATACTCTATTTTGATCTTTCCATTCAAATTAAGCATAATGTATACTCCCCGCTTTTTCCCCCCTTCCCCCCAATAGTTGATTGAATTTTAACATTTCAACTTTTAGCAACCATGCAAAACACATCAATGTATCAATTCTTGTAGTCTTATTTGGTGTGCCAAGGAACATTCTTTAGTTTTATCCACCTTCACCTTTCATGAGATTGTCTTTAAAAAACCACATATTAAGTACCTTTAAGTCATTGTTTTAAAAACACTTTGTGACTTGATTAGGGTCTTTATACACATATATACCAATGTATCGTCAGCATATATCGACAGTTACATACTTAAGATTATCTGGCAACATTTTAAACAAGAACAAGCGGGGACCAATATTGACCTTGGATACACCCGAAACAATAGCAACTTTTTGAAGCATATTGTCTTATTATAGAAACATTTGAGTTCGATTGGTTAGTACGAATGAAACCCATTTTTTGGCGGTTCCGTCTACTCCCATGGAGACTAACTTTTTTTTTTTTACCAATAATTCATGATTTAAACATACAAAGGCTTTACTCAAATCAACGAAAACGGCCCATTAGTTCCCATTATCAATGGCCAATGTTCCAGGAAGTAATAGTTTTCAATGGGCTCGTATCGTTGACTTAAAGCCAGACTGCCCTCATATAAGATTCATTTTGAATAACATACTCATAGAGTTTGTTTATGAACGGAGTTTCTCGATTATCTTGGAACAAACTGCAAATTGAATAGGTCTGTAATTTTGAAAGTCATCCGTTAATTTTCCCCCTTTTTGCATATGGGTACCAACCCTTTGCAACTTAAAACTCGTCAGTAAAGAGAACAGGTGTTAAAGATAAGTTGAAAAATATTATATTACCGGAGCAACTAACAATTTTTAGCGTACTGTAAGTTAATTTTACACTTAGACCATCAAGGCCAGTTGCCTTGTGGTTTTGGTAATTGGGGCATTAATCGTCATCCAGGAAACTTGAGTCTACTGAAATATTATAAAAGGAGAATTGTGTACTTACTACTTTCTTGACAAATTATTGTCCGTTGTACAATCCTTCATAACGTTTTATTTGAATTTGTATTTGAGATAATGCCTATCTGGCGAAGTGGTTATTAACCTGTGCTGCTAAGACTTGCTCATTGGGTGCAGTCTTAGGAGACTTAAACCTTACTTTTTTTGGTTGTGGTAATAATGTCTTTAGTGTTTTTTTCCACATTTGTTCGAGGCAACCTGCAGAATCCTTAATTTCTTAATGAAAAGTAATCCTTTTTTCTCTTTTATCATTATATTGACCATGGTTTCTAGTGAGTTATACAACTCCAGCTTTCTTTCTTCATCATTATACTTAAGGGGGGGGGGGGTATGGGGCTCGTCAAATTGGGTAAAAATATTTTCCATTGACGAAATTAGATAATGCAATGGCTTAATTGTGTAGATTGTAATCTGCAAAATGCTTTCTATTCGATCGCAATCGGACATTCGGTTCCCGAGATATGACTGATCAAAGTGAAGCAGTGTACGCGAAATTTGCCAAAAACGCATAGTCGCCTATACTTTATCATGTAAAAAATTTAAATGGGTTATATTTAAGATATTTTAAAAGATATTATTTATACGCCATTTAACGCATTTATTTTGGCTAAGTCGAAGTAAATAAATACTCATATTATTTTGTCCATAATTTAAAGTAATTAAATGTATTGGGTAAGTGATTTTTTATGTATTTTATTGTTTTCTCACCCTGCGATATTTAAGAAAATTATTTTAAACATTAATTACAGGACAATGGATGCACCGATTTCGATGATTCTTTCATTAATAATTATGATAATTCAGTATAAAATGAAATTTAAAAAAAAAAAAATCCATATTTCACATCAAAAGCGCCCTCAATTTTGTCTAAATGTTTCGAGGTCTATAACTCGTTTCGTTGAAATACGCAAACAACCAAAACGAAAACGAACGTAACTGGAGAACGCTACATGCTATGCACATGAAATTTTGGCACACATATTCAGCACATATAGGGCTAGTAAACCATGAAGCCAGATTTTCAAAATTGTGTTCCAAATTCAAATGACACCATGAAATTATGTGATTGGTCGATTGCCGGTTGCCATGGCAACGGTATCAAAAATCCGGCTTCATGGTTCACTGCGTATTTACCCCCTGCACATGCCACCCAAGTTTCGTCCCAGTAGCTTGTTTAGTTATTTAGTTCCGTTCGTTCTAGTGTTTAGCCAATCAGAGGCCTTACGTGGTTACCATGGCAACCAGAGCAAAAATCGACATGAATTTTAAAACTTTGTGACATGGGCTACAATATGATGTGTAACATGTATATACCACTATTTAGGAAAATTAAGAAAAATCACTTCAAAGTTCACTGCCTCAGACCCCATACCCCTCCCTTAATTGCCTTTTTATGTTGGTGATCTCTTTCATGAATTGTTTCAAAAACATTTCGATTTTGGAAACATGGACATATTTTATTCTTAAACCTAATCTATCGCAAACAGATGTCAATGTTGTGGACAAAATGATTCAATTATGAGTACAAGATTTCTAGTTTTCAACTATGATTTCCAGTCAAGTTTTTTTCATATCATTTACGAATGCATCAGCATCAAAATGCTTTTTAAAACATCTGAATGTTTTAGTGGTGTAGTTATTTGCATTATCCTTAACTAGAGGTTTTAATTGTGATAGAAAAACTGTTTGTACCAGTGAGGATCACTTAAACATTTATGGATAAAACACGGAATGTCTCGGCACAGTCTTGCGACAAGTAGTAAATAATATCGAAGTGTTCTACTAGTTTTTTTGTAATCTTTGTAGGTTTATCAATGATTTGCTGAAGATTAAATAAATCCATGAAAAATTTATGTCACTTGTTACCAGAATTTTTCTTTAAAATCCAATTCATATCCATAATATTAAAGATTTCCTTGTTTTAGGTGGACAAAACATACTCATTTCAGTCAATTTTTCAAAATAATATTGTTACTTAAATAATCTCAAACCTCCCTATCGGATTAAGCATAGAGTCTCACTTATTTTGAAATCTACTATCGTGTAAAAGCTCTACCAAAACAACATATCAAAAAAGTTAGAAAACGGGAAGCTGCAAGACCTGCTAATTTGCATTTGTCCTACGTGGACGTATTTGACCATATTTCGACAAATGTGTATAGATCATAAAGGCAATACGAAAATTGCAAATTCTGTAGTGTTTGAAACATAATACCGTGCATATGCCTGCAAAAATGTTTGTAGCCACTGCAATTGATATAGGCCTTATTAAAAGTCCAGAAAATGGTTGTATGAAGATGGCCCGCCAGTTTTACCGCCCCACCCAAAAATTAGTTGGCATTCTACATGATTGGTCAGAGAATACCAATCTGGATTTTTGTCTAGGCGGGGGGGATAGGGAGAATTTTATTTAGCACAATATTATTTGAGGGGACTATTAATTTCAAACACGTTGGGGCTCAATTAGACAACAAAGATGTAGCTAGTGGGGGGCGGGGGGGGCATGAATCCCTATCTGAACTGATGGGTATAAATATGTGCCTCGGCCAGGTAAAAGTAGGATTTTTCCTTTTCAGTACCAAAAAAAGGTCATTCCGTACACAGTGAACAAAAAAATGAGGCTACCCAGTATGAAAATTTAAGGGGCGCCACGGAGGTAACAACCTGAAGTTAAAATAGCAAAGTGCCTCTTTCCAAGTTCAATTGCCACGAATTATTAAATTCCGCAATAAATTATAAATTCTTCAAAATGTGCGCGTAGCCGCGAAAATTTTGAATTTGGGTGGTGTTAAAGTCTTGTTTAAAAAGTGAATACTTTAGCAACATTTGTAAAAAATAGTGCCGGCAGCAGGGAAGAAGAAAATGGGGCAATTGGTATCTAATGATTTAACAAAGAGTTCATTGAGCAAAGCCTGGGTTAAATGTTAGACAACATCACAAGAAGGGGAATCATTGGGTCCAAGCCAGTTTGAAAAAAGGTCTATCCCGAAGCACATCTGCGTAATGGTTGTGGAAGTTGCACACCCACTGTATCTCAGTGTTACGTGAACAATCCACCGCCCACACAGTTGCAGTCTATCCCTGGAGGATACAATGCTAAGCATACGCCTGAAGACACGCTGTTCATTGCCACTTGCAACCAACGAGACCAACAGAAATGGTATTTACATGAAGGACCAAGTAACCCTTAAGCCACTAAAACAAGATTCCAAAATAAAGCAAGTAGACTCGATCTGGACTCCCCCATCACAGCAAATAGAGAACTTGTCCAGTGCTGACAAGACCATTCTGGTTAGAAAGAGTGGACATGAACAGAGCCTTCAAAACTTGAAGTTGTTAAGTCTGGTCATATTGGGCCTTGTTGGGGGCCAGCATAAGTATCCTCAGAGTAACCCTATCCCAGAGATCCCCATGAAAACAATCGACTGCAAGAAGGGTTATACTGGAAAAACAAAGGCTTTGTGGAGCAGTTATACTGTAGCAGCACACTATAAGTTCAAAACTCTTGGGGACAAGCGTGAAGAAAGAAAAAAAATCCTGTGGACAGTTACATCATATTATGATTACCCTGCCTAACAGCAGAGGAGCTTCAGAATTGCCTGAAGAAACTGAATAACACCAACAACACCAATTGGGTGTTTTTGATGTTGGCTCCGGGACATGAGGTGTTCCTATGACCCACATAAGACCCTCGGCCTCGTACTTATTCTACAAAAAATTCAGAAATAGACCTTCCGTGGAGGTGAATTCTTCAACGGCCACCGTTTTGTATAAGAAAGATATTCCTTGACCATCATAGAAAAATTCACAATTTTTTCGGTCAAGATTTTTTCGCTTTTAACGTGTTAGACCAATGGCTACGGTCCTGAATTTTGGATTGTCTTGGCCGCCCTCTCCCCTTGGACTGGTATGGATAACAGCGATAAAAACCCCTCAATGTTGTAACCTAGCTGATGAATTGTCCATTTTGTCGATATTTCTTTGTACAAGACTCGGTTTTCATGAAAGTAAGATTCATCTTTCCTCTAAAATTGCCATAACAAGCTAAAAACATGAAAATCCAAATTGGGAAGGAGGGTTTGAAGTTCTAATAGACGAACACACAACTATAATAATTCATACTACTTCACAATCTCTTTTGAGATTTATATTTATGATTTAGCAACAGGTCTTTTATTGAGATCAGAGTTACTATAACAGAAGTTGTCATTTGGCTAATTTTCAGAGCTCAGTGAAAATCTGTGACTATTAACATAGATACTATTCTTGTGCAAATAAACAATACAAGTGCGTTCTGGTATACAATGTACCGTTTGTTTCTGGTAGAGTAACACAAAGTTTGATTATTTTTTGAATATCTCCCTATAAGGCGACAAAAAAGAAAACCCTTTTTACGGGCGATCGCACCTTCGAGTTGGGTCGGTTCCTGTGGGCGAAATTATTTTATTCTTTTTTAAATTTTGTTTTTCTTTTCTGGAGCTCAATTTGGCCTAAACTAGCCCCAAAATCTGAAAAAAATCGAGACAAAAATGAAATTTTTTACAACAAATTTTTCTTAAAAATATTTGCCCAAAATTGATAAATTTGGTGCTGAAAAACTGCTGATTTTACATGATTGTTGGAAAACTAAAAAACAAAAAAAATCTGCAAACCTGAACAAATCAGGGTCGGTCGGCCCGTAAAAAGGTTTTTTTTATTTTCGGTGTCCGCCTAAACTAATAATATCTCCAATTCTATGGCACAATTATAGCTTTCCTTCACCATTGGGTATTGATCAAATACACCCCATGTATTTTAATAGTATCCAAACATGCCTGGTCGCTGTTAAACGCCTTAATAAGTTGAGGGGGGGGGGGGGGTTCCTAGGGACCCTTCAAAATTTGTTTTCGCGCTGGGCCCGCTTACGCGTAAGGTAATTTGGGGTCTTCTAGAATAGATATCAACATCAAATGAGTTTTCAAATGTTTGATTTAAGTGCACGACTCATTTTAATTTTCCGTCGTTTTGCACAATTTTCGCTGGTTTTGAAAACAAGTTTTGCCCCTAATTTGCCACCAAATACAAATCATTTCAGTTTATTGCTGATTGGGGTTTGTCTTATGACCCTTCTTCACATGTGGTAAAATTTCGTACAAAAAATCCCTCGGAAGGGATTGGTTTCCTTAGGGGTATTCCGAAGGTGAACCCTTGGCACTAACGGGTGAAAACCCCTTGTCACGTAGATTGTGAACATGTGCCCATCCAGGCTACTGAACTGAGCCCGTTGGTAGATTAGCATGCTCTACCTCATAGTGTGATTGGGAAGGTCAAACAGAATGATTGAAATGTTCTTCTTTTCTATTTTATGCAACCTCGTGGTAAACATTGTTTGACTTGAACCCTTCCCCCCAAAACGGGAAAGCCACTTACGGTTAGATAGATATTATCAATACAACCTCAGCATAAAAAGTCTCTTTCCGTTCTTTGGGGGAAAGGTTTGTTATAATAAAAATTTGATTTAACCATTGACGCCTACACTTAAAATTCCTCTAAAAGGCCATTTTTAATTCATAATCTGAAACATTTCGTGTTTCAAAGTTCGGATCAGAAAGCTTCACATTTAAAGTTATATGATTGTGAAATTGGTACCAGATACGCAATGTCAAAACTGAGGGCGCTTCTCTCTCTGCTTATCCTGTCAGTTCCTTGGCCACTTTTCAAACTGCACATCTCATAAACCATTTGTCAATCTGGGAGGATTCGCAGTCTGCGGTAGCAAACGGAGCAATCAAATTGTAGCTAGCAAATTCCCCAAACATGCCAAACTTTACTCATTTGGTGAAATGAGTAAAGTTGTGGGGTTTTGTGTTGGAGTGTGGAGGTGTTTTTAGTTAGTGTGCGATGACATTACGTCCTTGCTACCTTACTTTCGTTCATCCATTTCAACTTATTTAACCACCCTTGCGGCAAAATTTTGTCTTATAGCATAATACTACACTTCGAATAGGCTCTTAAAATAATGTATTTAATTGGGTTATTTTATATAAAAAAAAAACGCCAAAATCAAATTTTACGCAAAACACGCGCAATTAATTCGCAGTTATTGTAAGGCTGATACGCACGCGCTTTTTATACCTGCGTTCTAAACAACTTTTGGGTACACACATGATGATTTTATTTGTATTGTCCTGAAGAGCCAGACTCTAGTAGCATGCCTACTCTGCTGCATAATCACTACCAAACACTTCTTGAATTTCTTGTTTACTATATATATTATATGAGAAATTGATGACAGCGCGGGGAAGTAGGCATTATTAAATCGCAAAATTAACTTCGCCTGTGGATGGACTTCGAAACCACAACCTCCGTTTAGATCTCGGATGCGCTAACACTTGCCCACCACGTCATGTTGAATTGGTCCATTCGAGTTCTACACCATGCGTTCGGATGCGTAAAGCCCGTCCATATCACGAGGTGATAAGCATTCTGATACACAAGCAACTCGAGAATTTATAACATATGTAAAAATAAAATATTACAATCTAAGTGCGTATAGGATCGTTCGCTAGCCACTGCCTGCCTAGGTGAACGAAATGAATTGTGACGATTTCCGAAGGCAGCGTGGGCAAAGAGCGCTTTGCCGACCTTGTATAAAAGGCGGTATTAAATCGTCATATTTATTATGAAGTGTTGAAGAGTATTTTCATAAAAAATAATGGGCATGAATATAGCAACAAAAACTACCTACCTGCTTTCAAATGTAATTTTTGTACTCAACATGTTGAAGATCTGGATCAATAAAGTCTACGAACATCACTAGCTCCATTTTGACGATCAGAGATCGTTGAATTTATGAACCGTCTTAAGCCGTTAAATAAGCGGTGGTAAAGCAACTATATCCGGCGGGAGCCATAGTCCGGGCTCCATAGACGAATACCGATAAAGCGTGAAACTAATGTTGCGTGAAGAGTCAACTAATTGGGGGGATGCCCTATTCCTTACCCTGTAGCCGGACTGTTAGTACGCCGGACTATACTTACTTCTACACAGGTCAATAGGTGTACGAACATCACTACTCCCATTTCGACGTCGTTATCCGGCCCAAACCGTTGTCATTTTTTAGTGTTTTTGTTACATCTGTATCTGTGAATGTGAATCATTTAATCATTTTCCTAATAACACTCTTTTAACATCAATTATACTCCACAGATCGTCGGCTGAATGCAATACCAACGTAAGTGATTTTTTTTTTAAAGAGGAGGTATTCGCGGATAATTTAAACTAACAGGGTGTCTCAAAAGAATTACACCAAGGCCCCAAAAAAAAGTTGTAGTGGAGTAATACCCCCCGACCCTAAAATTCGGCCCGACCCTCAACTTTTCAAAAAACAAAAATCGAGGAAATCGTAAGAAACAATAGAAAAAAAAATAAGGGGGAAAAAATCAACAATTTTTTGTCAGCACTAACATGTACGGTGCTCGCTCTATAAAACGATAACCCTCAAAAATGCGTTCTCCAATGCAAATGGTACCTCCAACGGAATCGCAGGCCATAAGGCCATAACGTATTGCTGCAGCAACGCGTTGCGAGAAAGTAGCAAACGCGGTCGACTTTCCGGCAACGCGTTGCGACGTCGCCATCAAAATCATGAATTTCTGTCGACGTATTGTCAAAAATAGACGCCACAAACGCGTTGAAGATACTTTGCAACGCGTTGCAAACCTTCACAACGCTTGCGAGCTTCACACGCGTTGCAAGCCTTTCAAACGCTTGCTAAGTTCCACAAGTCCAGAATGGTCGTAACGTATTGCCGCCACGCACCGTTGTGAGAAGTCACACGCGATGCGACATTTCGGCAACGCGTTGCGACATTTCGGACACGCGGTTTTGCGGGTGTCGGGCCCAATTTTCAAATCATTAATTGTCTGTGACGTACTTTTCAAAAATAAGAATCTCACAACGCGTTTGCGACCTTCCACAACGGAACGCGGTTACAACCTTCACAACGCGTTGTTTGGCACTCTTTTTATGCCCTATTTGCCTTCACAAAACGTTGTGAAGTTTACAACTTTTTGTGATCTCGCAACCGTTGTGAATGCTTGCAACGCGTTGTGAAGGCCATAAGGTTCATAACTTATGCCGCAACGCGTTGTGGATTTTTTGACAATACGTCAAAGATATGCATGGATTTGTGATTGGCGACGCCCGAACGCTTTGACGAAATGTCGCAACGCGTTTGCTACATGTCGCAAACGCGTGTGCCGAATGTCCGCAACGCGTTGCCGAAAGGTCTCAACGCGTTGCAACTTTCCTCACAACGCCTTGCGGCACGACGTTTATGAACCTTATGGCTTGTGGACCTGCGCAACGCGTTTTTGTGAAGCTAGCAACGCGTTTGTGAAGCTTGCAACGCAGTGTGAAGCTCGCAACGCGTTTGTGAGTTTCCACAAACGCGTTGCCTAGATTAAACGTTTGCAACGCGTTGTGGGTTTATTTTTTGAATAAACTTCACAGAAATTGATCATTTTAATTGGCTACCCCAGCACAACGCGTTGTGAAATTTTCGGCAACGCGTTGCTACTCTTTCTGCCCCAACGCCGTTGCTACTGTTCTTGCAAACGCGTTTGCCTACTTTCTTTTCTTGCACGCGTTGCTACTTTCTTGCACGCGTTGCGGCAATACTTATGGCCTTTATGCTTGCTCATACACGGACAGCGGTTCCGTGAAGGGAAAGTGTGGGTTTTGAGGCTGTTTGATGTTCTGAGACGTTGTGACCTCAATTTCCACATTTGGTTGCAATGTTGCTTAAAATATCATAGACGAGGAAAACTTGGGCAAGTTTGGTTCATTGAAAAGTGTTAAAGCTGCCGGTTCGGACGCTAAGGCCGACAAGGAGTGTTGCTGAATGAACATGTTACAGTGCGCGATTTGGCAACAGACATAACGATATTGTCAATGTTTTGGCGTTTTTTGTCATTACTCCGTTGGTGTTTAGGCCATTTTTTGATGTCAACATAGAAAAAAAATTATTATTTTTAATAAATAATTGTTGGGGAACCCTCTCACCATGTATGTGCAAATGTATTTGTATTATCCTTCCACCACCACCAGACCACTGCCAAATTGAATAAAAAGCTATGGGTACTTGTAAAAATGTTTAGTGTTTCAATTTATGCCAATAACTGAAAGGTGCTGCAACACGGGTGCTGAATAAAGGCTCTCTCCAGAGTTCCAACTGAGTTGTTTTGTCATTGTGTGATTTATTAGCTTGCATCATCATGCATGGTCACATAAAGCACAGGAAAGTGAATGTTAAAAAAAAATCTGCCCGCCCTACCCTATTTTGCACTGGCCCGTTACTCCAATACAACATTTTTTGGCCTAACTATAGGCGAACATAACTTCAAAAGTAAGTATCGCATTTGAAAAATTTAAAAAGAATCTTAAACCACAATTACTTTTTAACATTTTGATGTAAACATCGCTCGATTCGGTTCAGTAGTTTTGAAGAAATAAGCGATTATGTAACACATGTCAATGGACACTTCCTTCCAAGTTTGCTCACAAAAAAGCAGATTTGATGTTAACTACCGCTGATTGTGTTATCTGTTCAAGCTGTCTTCTTTTCATTCCATATCAGAAAGTCCAGGATTCAGAAACTGTGTGTCCTAGGACACAAAGCTTCTGAAAACTAAAGATAACTTTTACTTAGTGCGACCCGGACTCTGTATTTTGGGGGACTCTCAAATTCGTTACAACTATCACAAAATTCACGGTCCTCTCAGGAATCGTCCTAGGACTCTGTGCTATGACGCAAAGTCCTAGGACCCTCTGGTACTGTGATGTAGCGTCCCAGGACCCTAATCCGTGCTGTGCAATCCTAGGACCCAGTAGTACTGTGATGCAGTGTCCACTCCCAGGACCCTAACTGTGCTGTGTAGTCCTAGGACCCATGAGGTCATGTGATGTAGCGTCCCAAGGCATACATATATGATACTCGTACTACAATTGAAAGGTACATAGTTATTTAAAAGCAGGCCGAGTTCGAGCAGTCCGCTGTGGCGTAGCGGTGCAGACCTTCAGACGACCAGGTATGTAATAGTTTATGTTTGTATGTATTGTGACTATGTTATTCGGTGATTGTATACGTAGGTTCGAGTCCTGGTCGTACCGCTTTCATAGTCGGTGCTTTTAGAATTGTTTTAATTCATTTACTTTAATTGTATTCTATTTTTTTTTATTTATTAGTAAGTTTATTACCTCTCTTTTCAAATTTAATTTGATTACTTATATCTTTTCAATTTTTAAAATCTTTTAAAACTTTCTATTTAAAATTTTGATATTTGGTATTTGTAGAGCATTGTTTTGGACAGGAAGTTTTAAATAGAGAAAATAGTTTTGAAAATATGAAAATATTAATATATGAATATGTTAAATGTGTTTTGTAATGTTTAAAACACATGGAGTAATACAGTTACAAGGTCTGTAACACAGACTATGTAAGTGAGCTGTACTAATCGATCTATGTTCGGAAGTCTAATGTATCAGACTTGATACTAACTGTTCACTGCTCCTAGATCAGTGGCTCTTCAGCGGGCCCCTCTTTCTCTCAGTTTGGTTGCCGCGTTTGGCAGATTTGCGTACAATTCCTGGTTGATGATATGCTGTTGCCATTATAGTGAATGTGCTATCTGGAAGGTACCATCTGATTTTTTTAACTTGCGAGGTAGGACTAGACTAGAAGTGCACAGCCATAAAATATCACTGACTCAACAGTTGAAAGATCTTTCAACTGCCGTCCTTGGTGGATTACCCCCAACAGTAGTGCAATTTCATCATTGAAGTCGAGATCTGTATTACTTTATGCCCATCTACCCTCCTCCTCTTTAACTGAAAGCCCAGCTCTTCCTCTTTCCACATGTGGCTATTCCAAGAGCGTAATCAGACGGATGATTTCAGAATGTCTTATGGTTAACCCAGCGTAGATACCAGGGTAAAGTAACGGGTACTTGCACAGCACATATATTCCACCAATTTGAATTTATAACGGATATTTGAGTTGTTATTTTCAAGTTCCAAAATTCATTCGATAAGGAAAATAAGTTAATGCCTATTATGTATATCAAGTCTATTATCATTTATCAGTTGCACCCTGGTGATTAACTAGTGTTACATGAGATTGTGGGGCTTTCTGCTCTGAAGCGTAATTAATAAACAATAAGTAATTTCACATAGGTTAGTTTTCCCATCAGCTTTGATCACTTTTGTCTTTGTTTGATGACATTCACAATTAGCATGATTAGGTCTGTACGTCTGGGACACCATACGCCCTTAGCATTTTCATCATTTACCTCGAAGGGTGTTATCAAAGGCTTGAAATCTATGAAGGTAATTATGGACAATATGCCCCGCTGCAAAAAATAATAATAATGCCGTCTAGATCTTCGCACCGATTCAGGTGGTATTCAATCATCCGCACAGGTCTTTTCTTCTACATGTCCTAGAGAATCTTTACCGTCTTGTATTCCTCCTGGTCGAGTGGAAATGCTCTTGTATTGTAGGCCAGTCAAAATAGAATGAATGCTGCCTTAACCCAACACTAATTGCAACAGAATCAATTCCAACAGAATTGTATTGAGAATACCTTTAAAAACAACATATCAAAAGTCTACTAAAATCGAAGGAGTGGAACATATATTTTTAAGGGGGTAAGGTTCATACAGGGGTCAAAATATGAAAAGTATCAAAACGAGTCAAAAAGTATGCCACCGTGTTCGTTACATTTCCAGGATTAAAAAAAAGGTATAGTTTGCCATATCTGCAGGTTGTAGTTCAATGGTTATGAGTCAAAATAGTTTTGAAAATATGAAAATATTAATATATGAATATGTTAAATGTGTTTGTAATGTTTAAAACACATGGAGTAATACAGTTACAAGGTCTGTAACACAGACTATGTAAGTGAGCTGTACTAATCGATCTATGTTCGGAAGTCTAATGTATCAGACTTGATACTAACTGTTCACTGCTCCTAGATCAGTGGCTCTTCAGCGGGCCCCTCTTTCTCTCAGTTTGGTTGCCGCGTTTGGCAGATTTGCGTACAATTCCTGGTTGATGATATGCTGTTGCCATTATAGTGAATGTGCTATCTGGAAGGTACCATCTGATTTTTTTAACTTGCGAGGTAGGACTAGACTAGAAGTGCACAGCCATAAAATATCACTGACTCAACAGTTGAAAGATCTTTCAACTGCCGTCCTTGGTGGATTACCCCCAACAGTAGTGCAATTTCATCATTGAAGTCGAGATCTGTATTACTTTATGCCCATCTACCCCTCCTCCTCTTTAACTGAAAGCCCAGCTCTTCCTCTTTCCACATGTGGCTATTCCAAGAGCGTAATCAGACGGATGATTTCAGAATGTCTTATGGTTAACCAGCGTAGATACCAGGGTAAAGTAACGGGTACTTGCACAGCACATATATTCCACCAATTTGAATTTATAACGGATATTTGAGTTGTTATTTTCAAGTTCCAAAATTCATTCGATAAGGAAATCAGTTTAATTTGCCTATGAGGTATACAATTGATTTATCATTTATCATTTGCAACCCTGGTGATTACTAGTGTTCCCTGAATTGTGGGGCTGTTCCTGCTGCTGAAGCGTGAATAATAAACAATAAGTAATTTCACATAGGTTAGTTTTCCCATCAGCTTTGATCACTTTTGTCTTTGTTTGATGACATTCACAATTAGCATGATTAGGTCTGTACGTCTGGGACACCATACGCCCTTAGCATTTTCATCATTTACCTCGAAGGGTGTTATCAAAGGCTTGAAATCTATGAAGGTAATTATGGACAATATGCCCCGCTGCAAAAAATAATAATAATGCCGTCTAGATCTTCGCACCGATTCAGGTGGTATTCAATCATCCGCACAGGTCTTTTCTTCTACATGTCGAGAGAAGCTTTTACCGTCTTGTATCCTCTCCTAGGTCGAAGTGGAATGCTCTTGTATATAGTTTTTGTGTCGTCTGCAAGAATTACAGAAGGCACATAGGGATTACTCTGGTCGAACTGTATGTCTGTGTATCTGTGTGTCTGTGTATTTGTGTGTCTGTGTGTATGTGGTCAAAATGTTAACCCTTAATTTATTGCATGCAGTATGAGTTCCGCAAGGGTGATGTAACTTGGTGGAAAGGAGGGGCGGGGTGGGGTGGCATGTTAATGACCTCATGCGACCTTTGGTCCTATTCACAAACCGCGACGGCAGACGACACTCGCGATCCGGGGACCGCGATGTATTTTGATTTTCTTCAGCAGCATTCGGGGATTTCCAAGAAGGCTTTTAAAGTGGTTGTACCAGTTTTATAGCTTTTCTTATTGGGTATTTCCCTAAGCTGACCTTTCTTTGAAGTTTTGCTTGATCTGACCATATTTGCTTTTTTTGCGCGTGCTTGCCCTTCTACATTTAATCTGTTGTTGAGCTCATCCTCTGAGACCTTGATGTATGTCTCATCTAGCTTCCTCTTAGCAAGCTTATCTCACATCTGATGGTGGGGCAAATGATTTATTGTAATTATCCATTGGTATTTTCTGCTCCTTTTCGTGGAAAAAAGCACCAACTGGGATAGAGGTATAGTGTTTAGGACGATCTTGAAGTGATGGATGGAGGATGTCGTCATAAAGTCCGTGCACAATTTCCATAGACACAGTGTAGAAACAAAAAAATAAGTTGGGCATATCAGATCTTCATGCGGTAGTTGGCTCTAAATGACGGCAAATGACTAGTTTTATATTAACAGAGACTTTTAGTGCTATACTGTTGGTAAGTCAGCAAAATTGTCAAATATCCATTATCCGTGGCATCCAATATCCAGTATGGTCATACCTGTCTTGACTTATGACATTATAGTGACGCCATATTCAAGATGTTTGTACTTATTTTGATGCCAATAGAAAGAAACCCATCTAAGCTATCCAGTGGTACCAAATTGCATGTTTAATAAGGAAACTCCAGGGGTGGTAACCTCGCCAAAAAGGGAGCAGATAGCCGAGTGTTATAATACCTGGTCTCAGATAATACTTGTCCCTGTTCTCTTCAGCTGTATTTTGTTGAATGACGTGTTCTCTTCTTCGTCTTCCTAATTGGAATCACTTTTTCTCATATTTATAAATGGCCAAACAGTCCTAAAAACGTGTAAGATTCTACGCGTAACCTTACACGTTTAAGATGCTACCTTACACGTCTTAGAATATTGCGAGACACTTGAATTGGCGAATCATGTTATGATAAAGCTTGAAAAATCACATTCAGCCAATCATCTTACACGTAATGCATGCACGACCAATGAAATATAAGGTGATATTTCTTACACGTGTAAGATGTGTCTGTTAGTGATGGACGGTATACCAATTTGATCGCGGTATATGCGACGAGCTCCTGATTAATTAGCAGAATTGGCCAGTGCATTGACAATATTATTAATCTTAAAAAGAAAAGCTAAAATATTATTTTAACATGGTGAAAAGTAATTTAGAAAAGGCCATCAACATTTAGGATTGAAATCCATTCCGTTGTATTAAAAATTACGAAAAAGCCATAGATTATGCATTTTCACCCTCCTTTAAGGTGGTATTGTGTAATTTTTCAACCGCGGGCGAAGAATAACATTTTTTGCTTTTCTTTTCAAGAGTCATCTCGTTGCCCAATCTTGGGGATGATGCGTAAAAATATCAGCCACAAGGAATCTCTCGTATCGCGCAACACTAAAGACGTGTAAGATGCATTCTTACACGCGTAAGATACGTACTACTAGTGTAAGGTTACATTAACAACCTTACGCGTTTTTTGAACCACTTGGCCATATGCTTACACGCATAAGATGCATTTTAGACGTTTAAGGTTGCATCTTAGACGTTTAAGGTTGCATCTTAGACGTGTAAGGTGGCATCTTAAACGTGTAAGGTTACAAGTAGAATTTTACGCAAGTTTAGGGACCACTTGGCCATTGGGATACAATTTGGCCGTCGCCAGATACATGAGCGTATTGCAGAGGTTGAGGTTGCGTACCTTAATTATGGACTGCTCTTGGAGGTCATTTTTATATCTGAGCAGACGCACATCATGTCGAGTTTTTTTGGTACCATTTTGTTTTGCCCGACATGTGTACCTAACCATAAATCTAGGGAACACTAGGACTTGTGTCATGTAATAAACTTCAGAGTCCCACTATTACACAATGTCCTAGGACTCTCTTTTTATACAGGTAGTCCATTGGACATGCGTGTCATTATCGATAGTCCCCAGGACAATGAAAATCCAAACTTGTTGTATTGCAGGACCTCTAATTTTAAAACATATGTCTTAGGACGTGAATTCAGCTGCTTATGGGACTCCCATAATTCGTACACAAAGTCCCCGGACCCTCCAAATTAGGGACCCTGGGACTGTGTAATGTATCCAACTTCAGAGGTGGGGGGTGTGTCCCACTATTACCAATGTCCTAGGACTCTCCTTTAATTACCTACGCCATAGGACACTGCGTGTTATTACCGATAATCCCTAGGACAACTAAAAAATCAAACTTAGTGCTAGGGACTGCCTAATTTCAAAAACATATGTTCATAGGACTATGAACCCACAAACTTAGAGTTCGACGGACTCTAAAAGGCTAGATGCCTCGCTCGTGGACACCGGCCCTGGTTTTAAATTTTGTGGTTCCAATGACATTTTGTCATTTGTATTATAGTAATACAACAATTACCGTAACACAATTATAACAAAAGACAACAAGAAAAACAAAAAACATGTAGTAATAACAAGAATGATCTTCTTTATTAGAAAAGCAACACCAATAAAATCTGTAGAAAATGTGAGATATGTTAGTTGAAATAGGGGTGGCACGGCATAGAATGAATTGAGAAGTTTAATCAATTATACTTTAACATGGGGTGGATAAATGACACAATTAAGATTATTCAATAGTTTGTATCAAAGTAGAACATCTTACGGTATTCCAAAAAGTGGTGGATTACATTTAAAATAATAAAGGCCTGATTGAGTGCAAATTCAAAATGCCCGCGTTTTAATCCATATCTCATGTAAAGTTTCAGGTTTTATTTATTCATTGCACAAATACAATATAAACATCAACAAATTATTAAAAATTGATATCGTAATGGAAAAAAATGAAATAAAATATATTTAAATTTGCAAGAGATGTGGATGCCAGGGAAAACCGCAAAAGGTGCGAGTAGTGGCACCCATCCAGTAGTTACACATTAGCATATAAATGATGATTGTTGGGATGATAGTTATGACACGAGACAAGATGGTTGTCAAAATTTGTCGCCTATATCAAAGTCGCGTTTTTGGTTTGCAGTATATGCCGAACTGATCATTAATTACATTACTTGGGCATGGAGTGTCTAAGATTAAGATCCACCCCCCCCCCAAAAATCCTACTTGCAAGCAAAACAAATGTATTCAACAATTTAAAAAATGACCGTGAAAAAAGGGGGTGACAAGTCAAAAAATTTGAACAACGGAGTCGCGGAAGGCGGAGAACAGCCCGAACTTTACAGAAAATTGCAGTATCAGACGAAGTGTTGTCTAAAATCCAAGACAAAGTGCAGACGGTAAACAATTGTGCACAAATTACTTTGCATTTTTGGGCATGCTGGATATACAAATCTTGAATGCCATTTGATCAAAACTGAAAATCTACACATCTGAATCAATTCTTAACAAACAGAAAAAGGTGAACATTGGTGGTTGAAACCTTCTTAGATTATATAATGCACATCTAGTTGAATATCAACTTTACTCGTGTTCAATATTAATTCTAAAGCATAACTTTTCTCGAAAGCGCATGATGATAAGTGTCATTTAAATTAAATGAAAAAGGAATTTGTTTGGATTGGCGACAGCCATGCATATTAACATTAACAAAAGTGAAAAGGGGGGGGGGGGTGTCCTAGGGACCCCCCAAAATGTTCTTCGCGCTGGCCGCTTTTACGCGTGGGATTTTTGGGGCGAAAATTTTTTGTAATTGTCTGAATTTTAAATGCGCTTATTTTCATACCAAATATAATTAAAATCGGCAAGCCTTAATAGTTAATTAGTGGGGGGGTTTTTTTTCCTATGGAACCCCCCTTGGG
>JAMKCH010038239.1:0-31193 GCA_023653785.1 Ophioderma brevispina | reverse complement strand
GCAATCTTTTGGCGTGTTTAGCGCCACCGGAGCAAAGTTCAGTAGAGGGGGTGTGGTAACCCCCCGGTAAGACGAGGTTAATTGGGAAACACCGTAGCCAGGATCGTCAATTATAAGCAGACGTAATTTGCATTTGTGACTTGCGTGTGAGTCATCATGAACTTGTTAACAATAAACTTTCGCAGTACCATTAGTCTTTTCAGATTTGTGTGTACTAATTAAAGAATTGGCATTGTTCCATGATTTAATTAGGCCCCCGGGAAGTAGGCCTACTAAGTTTACATTGCGTTGCGATTACTATTTTCAAAGGAGAGGTAATGATGGAGCTGCCAAGGGACATCGCTGATGTCACTGTCATCATGTATATTAATATAATACGCCACATTATCTGTCGGGAGGTGTAGGGGTCTGTCGGGCTATTTTCTCGGAGGTCGTACGCGTCATGAAACTTGGTGGGGCGGGGGTAGCCGGGTAGATCAAGCCTTCGATGGTTAGTGGATTACGCGACCCACAAGCGCGTAAAACACAAAAGCGTATCAACGAAGAGCATGATATAAAGGAAGAAGTACAAAGATTAAAAGTAATAGATAAGGATGAGAAGCATCAGAGTCCAGGTACAGATTCATTGATCTACCTAATATCAACCTTGGTCAGTTCAGTTCAGTCATTTTATTCACCATCAAATCATTATTTACAAAGAGAAAAACAAAATCATTTCAGATGGCTGTAGGACGCCGAAAGAGCAAAGCCATTAAAGTGCAAGGACGCCTAATAAAAGTTACTTAATTTAGTTAAAAGATACATAATATGATGAAAAGAGTGAGGCCTGCCATTTTTAGACCAAACCGTTGCAAACCCAAAATGTGTTATTAGATACAGTTTTTTTAACGGTGCTAGACAGTTTTTTATGCTGAATTGAATCCGATGGATGCCCAACGAGCACCTTGCCAGCATCTTTGTAAAAACGCAAAAAAAAAATCAAAAGGGCCACCAAAACACAAAACATAATCTCTTTAATCACTCATAAGAGTTTTTTTTTTTTCATACCTGTCTCGTTTTAAACATCCATTGTGACCCAATTAACATAGGATTCTGTAACCAGTAATCAATGGAATTCAATATGGCCGCCAATACAAAATAAAGTGTCTTATCGTGATCTATTTCTGACTGAAGTTTGGTAATTTGGTATCGATCCTGGTGTTTTGCAGTCAAAATTAATTAAAAATCAAAGACATCATTTTTAAAAAAATGGTATAATAATTCCGTCATTATAGGATCCAAAGATGGCTTCCGATTTACTCTAAGATGGCTATAATTGATAGCTGTGTCCAACCTAGACTGCAATGCTTGTGTATATACCGGTAAGCAATCAGATCATGTACACAAATCATTAGGTAATCAGAGGAATCGATATAAAGTAAAGAAGGTACCCGCCAGGCACTGGCGTCCATAATGCCAAAAATGCACTCCAACCGGTTGATCTAGAGCTGTGTGTTCGTTGGTGAAAAAGATGGTGTAGGCATAAATTTGGTTAGATATAGTGAACAATTCCATGATAGGAATTATTGATATATTACCAGCTAGGTGGGGAACAGAAACCGGTTTCGTCTTCTACAAGGTGGTTGTGAACTCATCAGTTTGCGCCGGTGGGTGTGCTTTTCAGGGGTCAAAACGGCTGTTGGTAGTGTGTTTCGCTGAGACCCAGCTGTCGTTAGTTTGTTTAACAACCCATGTAGGTGGATGAAGGATATAGGTCATGGGTTTAAAACACCTGAATATACGTGTAGTCAAGTTTCACTAATTAAATAATTAATTAGGTTAGTAATGATAATCAGTCAAAAAGGTACAGCGATAACACAACATCATGATTATGATTTGTTGTCGTGGTGAAGGCATTGGTATACTGTGGATACATGCATCGCATACTGGGAGTGCATAGATACAAACGATTCTGGATTTATTCATCCAAATGGGTATCCAAGTTAGGCCTATGGCTGGAAATGGCACAGGCAAACGCTGTTCAAAAAGAATTTAAACAGTTGTTTAAAAGTTTAAACAGTTGTTTACCGGGTGAATTGAACAACACTGTTCAGTTCAGTTCACCCGGTAAACAAATTGTTTCAAACTTTTAAACAACTGTTTAAACTTTTTAACAGATTTTCTCTGCTGTAAGCGGGCAAAAATCCGATCACTATAATAGTCTAGAGAGATATGTATCTTAGTTTTGGTAGGTTTTAGGCGTCCATTGGCATCCATGTTGGGGGTATTTGATGAAATAACTACTCAATGACACTTTAGATAGCCTTACCTGGTGTTTTTGGTAATTGATATCCACTAAAACACAAAATATATATATCTTTTAAAGCCTACAGCGTGTAAATTTACTGACCCTTTAACCTGATTGACATTTGCAGCCATATTAAACGCGTATCTTGGATGCCATCTTGCAGATATTAGTCCACTTTGAATTATGTTTATGATATTTAAATTGCCTCTAACCTGAAGCAGTTATAGTGATATACACAAACATGGCAGCTCTGCTTTAAGTAGTAATGAATTTGGCCATTTTGAATGGTTTATTGATTTGATTGATAGCAATTGGTTGAAAGCTATTCATCATTGTTTCAATTAATAGATTGATTGCTAACGCATTTGTATATATATCATGTTCCATTCTACGGTCAAAAAAGTAATAAATATCAGATGCTTGTTGTATGGCGGCCCATATTGAATCACGTGGTTAATGAATCACATTTTAATTGGTCACAATGGTGTTTTGACTGGACAGGCAAAAAAATTAACACCATTTTGAGTAATTAACATATGAGTTTTTTAGTGTTTTGGTGGCCATTTTAGAGTTTTCTTGGCGTTTCCTCCTCCTCGAAAATGCTCAAGTTTTTTAATCTGGCATCCATCGGATTCAGATTCAGCAGGAAAACGGTCTAGAAACACTGAAAAACTTATATATTATGTTTATAACAAGGTCAAATGGGTCCCTGTAGCCCTGACTAACAACCGTTATGAAAAATAATGGTGTGGTTGGTATAAGGTTTGGTAGCAGGTTAGACTCCGACTGGCGGCGAGCCGCTAGGCCTTACAATATCGTAACGCTAAAATACTAGTGACCTCCTTCAAAAGTCGCTGAGAAGCCTATCAGTGAAATGATCATTGATTCCGGTGTGAAAAAAAAAAGTAATCATAGTCCGGTATGTTTCAATAGTCCGGGCTCCAGTCGACGAAACACGGAATAAAGCATGAAAATATGTTGCGTGAAGAGACAATCTGAATCGATTCCCCTATTGCTCAACATGTTTCCGGACTGTGAGCCGGAGGGACTATATTCTCTGCCACACTGGCATTTGATCTTGGTTTTTATATTCCATTTGTTCTGGTTTTTTCAATTGATCGCTCATGGTGTATTAGTTACTAGTCCTTGTACTCTATTTTAGATAAAAAGGTACTAGTTTTTAAAATATTTCTTCATCAAATTTGGATTATTATATTATCTTATTTTGGTAAGCATTTTGTGATCATATTATCTAGTTTTTAGAAAATATTTCTTCATTCAAGTTGGATTACTTATATACATTTTGTAAGCATTTTGTGATCATATATCTAGTTGTTAGAATATTTCTCTCATTCGAATTGGAATTAGTATATACTTTCTGTAAAGCACTTTGTGATCATATTTGGTAACCATAGGTAACCGTAATATGACAATGTCCGCAATGTCTCAAAATAAATTAAAAGTGCTCGCGTTAATGCCAAGTACGTATAAAATTTGCAAAATGTGAGGTTTATGGAGTAGCAGTTCCTTCCATCGGCCCATTTTTCTATTGTAGCCAATCAACTTAATAAAGATACAGTTTGGGAAAGGGATATCATATTCACTAGGGAAGAAAGTCCAGTTTTAGAAGTGGAGGAAACTAGAGTACCCGGAGTGTGAGATTGAACTAGCAAGCATTTTAGTAGAGCTATAATTCGAGATTATGAAAGCAATAATAGTTAATTTTTTGAAGAGCGCCTCATTTTCCACATGATTTTTAAGATTTTGCACGTTGTATGGATAGTGAACTATACATGTGAATGGTATTTAAAGTTCGACCAGTCTATGTATCGCAAAGAGGGAATTTTGTAATTAGATTTAATTAAAATCGTATACCGATAATAATTCAGGGGCTGAGAGGTTCTTCCAATATGACTCTGCAGGGAAATAGCGCCATGGATGTGTCTACGATCAGTCATCCATTAGTTGTTCTGTTGTTCAGGCAAAATCAAGTCATTGTCGTGAGGTGGCACTGTTTTCACAATGGAGGTGACAGAAAAAAAATGCCCCCCCCCTCATAGAGGGCAAAATTGTTTGTTCCACCAAAAATATCTGAATCTGGCTATCCTTCCATGAATTATCTGGAATTCCAGACACTACCTTCCGTAAATTACCAGGAATTCCAGACACTACCTTTTTTCCGGAATTTTCCTCTGAAAATCGTAAAAACACTGAAATTCCGTCACCCACTATACCTAAAATGGCTGGAATTCCCACCCGTATTAGACATTAAATTTTGGAATTCCAGCTTTCAAAAGTGACAAAAAGTCTGGAATTCCGGCGCCCTCTATAGGGGGGGGCATTTTTTTTCTGGAATAGCCCAATGGACCGACAGAAATTTGGCGTTTCCTGTTCTACCGTTACAATCGGGGATCTCGATTCTAATTACAAAATCGCTTCTTGACATATGCACTTTTCAAAATCGCTTATGACATATGCACTTTTGAGCATTATCATTCGCAGGTATAGTTTACTAGACAAATACCAACACACTTGTGCAAAAATCTCAAATTTGGAAATTGAGAACGCTCTTCAAAATATGCGCTGTTATTGCTTTAAATTCCTGCGAATAAATATGTACAAAATACCGTTGTAAAATTTCTAATAATGAGTCACAAGGTATACGTATTAAGCTATCAGCATTTGTTTATAAACAAATTTTTCACTCATTTTTCACAAGCTGAAATGATGCACGTTAGTATAATACCGCATTTAAAAAAACATTCTCGTTGCCCTCCCTTCTTACTTTTTTAGATAAGGCTAATTTATTTTTTAAATTATTTTATATTAGGCCCTAATTTATTAAACTTGGTGGTTGATAAACCTGGTTGTGTTGTTGATTAACTACAGTCACTTTCAGACGAGTGATTTCGGGGGTCTATTGCTTGCAAATGTAAAATTAAGGTATCATCTTTTCGGATGCAGCTGAATGGTGGTGGTAACACGGTCACCAATAATTAGTATTATTTACTAAAAACATTTTTTTATAAAAAGGGATGCCCTCCCTCATTTTGTCAGGGGCTACTATTATGAGAAGCTAATAATTATTTTCAAGGGGCCTAATATAGCTGGTTGGCTGGTCAATTTTTTGGCCTTGAATAGTGATGCGCCATAGTTTTTGTGCTGTGATCACTGTGGCTCCTGTTGGGCTCGATGCGGGGTAGTTGGCGTGGGGTATTTTCTGTGTGCACAAAGAGTGCGAGTTGGCATATATTTGATATATTGTGGGAATAATGATACTGAATTACATATATGGAATTGATTAGTTAAGTTTATGGTCAAATTTTTCTTTTTATTTATACAATATTATCATAATCGTTAGTATAGTTTAAAAATGTATGGGTTTATAGCCAAATGATAGGTGGGCTAGCCTTAGTGGTAATTAAAGTTGGTGTATGGAGCGGCGGCTTTGGCAGAGGAAATGTTTTTTTTTAAAGAAGTTTTTTATTTTTTTACAGATGTTTAAGTCTAGAGTAAAATAACTATCAACCTGAAAAAGTGTATTTGTAATGAGCTCTGTAAGTGTTTGTGTGTGTGTGTTTTTTTTTCTAGCAAGGCAGCGCTATTAAAACAAAAAGAGCTATCGGCATTTTGTAAATCTAGAATGAAAGTTTTGGACAGTCAATTAAAATTTTTTAAAAGTTTTGTCCCATGTTTGGAAGGACACTGAAATGTCAGCTGTGAGCCGGGGGGGGGGGGGCACTTGTATTCAAAGGGATATATGCGTGAACATGACTTCCAAAATGACCCTAAACAAGTATTTCCCGACTAAATACATACCCTAAACACAAGTATTTTTGGATGTTGTTTGCTACACTAAAGAAACTATTATTTGTCAGTTTTTGCTAGCTTAAAACATGTAAAGCAGGCATGGTGTCGTTAATATACCCTTTATTAGCTAGTTGTGGCTTTACAATATTTTTGATCTCTGCCTTAATTGAGTATTACAACTCTAAAAACATATAATCACAATTTCGGATTAGACAAAACAGACCATTTGTTTCCAACATTGTGCTGTTTTTGACACCCTAATCAATGACGCGGGCGCGTACAGCGCCTGTTGGAAAAAAGATACCCTTTTTACGCTTTTTCTTGTTCACGCATCATATCCACCTTTGGTCATACAAGTGCGCCCCCCCCCCCCCCGGGCTGTGAGCTCAATGACAGAAGATGAGGATTTAAACACTACACCCACCATAGTCTACCCAGGCATTTTTCCTTTATTTCACTTTGAAAGTATTCTAAAGATACAGTATGGCAGCGTGTTGTTTGATTCTGTTTGAGATTTTGTTGGCTTTTTTTCTACAATTCTGGAAATTTTGGTTCTTAAAATGTAGATAATGGTCCCAGAAATCTAAATCAAATTGTTACCATTTTTTATCCCTTCCGTTTGGCGGGGCCATCTTGGTTATTCAAAAGGGAAGGTCATTTTCCCATCACCATATTTGCTCTATATCTGGACTTCGGAGCAAACAGAAGCTCAATTTTGGCAGTAACCAATGTTTGTGAGTCAAGGAACACAAATATCACATCCAGAAAGTCGCAGACAGTTTCCTTCAGGAAGTCCATCTTCCGATCTTGAATTTCAAATGGCGCCATTTTAAAACATATTTGCGCTCTATCTGCCACTTCTGATCACATAGGACGCTCAAGCTGGTGCAAAACCCATGTTTGTGATGTCAGTGAATGGCAAATACGACTAAAAAAAAAATCACAGAATTGGTTTCCTCTATCGGCCAATCTTGAATTTCAAAATGGCCGCCATTTTTAGCATATACTCGCATCACTACCCTGGACTTCTGAGCAACTTGGAAAGCTCCATTGGGATATACCCATGTTTGTGATGTCCAAGGACCCATATTTACATCCCATAAAGTTGCCAATGTGTTGTTGCTTTGCGGTATCTTGAATTTCAAAATGCTGCCTTTTTAACGTATACCTTCTCTCATATCATCTGACTTCTGGCAACATAGACGGCTTCCATTGGTGTCAATACTCATGTTTGTGATAATCAACAAAATTTATATTGCATTCAGAGGGTCACAGATCGTTTCCATTCTGACAGCCATCTTTTTCCAAATGGCCACTATTTTTTAACATATACTTTCGCCCGATACTGCTCAAATAGCTCAAATCTCAATGCTCCTTCCTAATCAGATTACATCCTAATGCCCAGAACCACTCACTAAAAATCATGGATCCTAGGAGAGCCATGGCTCTGGGTTGTCTTTAATAATTTTGAATATAGTTTCAATGTTATTGCTGTCCATATGGTCAGTGAAAATTTCAAGTATTGAAACCATGCATCTATCTAGTGCCGCAGCCCAGATCTGGTTCATCATGTAGCCGCCCAAGCCCTGTCCGTCATTAAGTTGGGGATGGCAGCTGGGATCTGCTCATGTCTCGAGCATCACATCTTTTTGGGCATGGTAACCTCCACCACGTGACATCCGAGACTACTTGATCAATCAAGTATAAACAGTGACCGCAATCGTGCTTGGCCTTGGGCAACAGATGATGAGATATTGGAGGGATATATCTCCACATAGCTGTGCTTTAGAGTCCATGTCTCACGCCAGGGATATGTTTTTGCACCCTCATAAGAAGCGTGGTGTAGTTGCCATTCAGCTTTATCCTGTTACGGTTACGTTGACCAAGGCCAAAACCACCCCTCTAAACTAACGGATTCACACTCCGGAATAACTAAATACACTGTGAACTTGATTACAAATTTTAAAACACAGTATTTATTTTAATTGTGTGGTTCATCAATCTCATAAAACATCGATTAGTATCATACTCAAGAATTTAATCTAAATAAGTTGTTAATTAATAAAACATCAGCTTACTCCCTGGTGCGTGCCGCGACGCGGCTGCAGCGAGATTACATTTAAGATGCCGAACTTGCAAAGCCTCCTGGCGAATATTCCAGCGCCAAAACTTTAATTTCCATAGTGCTGGAAGTGTCCACGGACGACTTGACCTTAATGAAGAAAACCAGCTCCTAATGGACGCCCAAGCTCGGAGGTCGACTAAATAGAAAGTCCAAAAGTGCTGTAGCTTGTTTATCCTTGATAACTCAGAGGCCACGAAATTCGGAAACCGCGACCGGCTACAAATCGGACAAAACTACTGGGAGCTGGAGACTACTATGCAATGTCCACTATATGGAAGACTTGTACTGACTGTGATTACTGTCACTGTCCACATACTTGGGAAACTCTGCTAATAAGTTGGAGCACGATGGTATGAAACTCTCCTTGGAGTATGATTTGTGGATACTCTGCCTCATCTTCTCTCACCAGGGCTTTCTATTCCTCTCAAATAATTCTAGAAGGATTCTAGTCCTCTCTATATGCTCATATGGTCAATTCTAAATATAGTCCATTACATCATAAGTCTTGAAATGCCTCTACCATTCCTCATGTACTGTATAGATTTGGGATCTCATATCAGCTACTCCTGACTGTGTAATTATACAGCAATGCGACCCCACCTATGGCAGACACATGTCACCTTGAGCTAGGCTAGTCTCATCTCCTAGTTTCAAGTAACCTCCAGAACATTCTCCGCGGTTCTCTTGAATGCTAATTGCTACATACACACCATTTTATGCACACAAACCAGGTATATTTTACATTATATGCATTTAGATTATTTACAATATTTTATGTGCTATTTTTTTTTTTTTTTTTTTTTTTTTTTTTTAATTATTGCAAATTTTTGGGGGCCTGTAACACCCTCCCTCTAAAGAAAGAAAGTTTATTGAAAGCAAACTTTCTAACGTCTTTACGTTCTCATATCCTGAAATCATATACATCTTATTCACATGTAACATTGCCTTTTTTAAAAGCGTTACTTGTTTCTGACTTAACTAAACAATTCCTGGATGGCAATCAGCCATCACATATCTTTGCCTCTGATGTGTCTGATGTCTAGGTTGTACTCTTTGCAAGGTCAAACGCCAGACACCTCACACCCTATGATTCTGTTTTTCATCCTGGAGGAAGGTGAGGGGGTTGTGATCTGTGGAAACAAGCACTGGGTGCACTGGAGGCCCAAACATACATCAAAATGCCTAATGACAAAATTGAGCAAGACACTCCCCTTCTCAATAGTGGAGTAATTTCTTTCTTTGGTGCTTGTTAACTTCTTGGAGAAATACGAATAGGGTGTTCTCTTCCGTCTTCTCCTTCTTGGCCATAAGAACTCCACCACACCCTGTGTCACTGGCATCTATGGCAACGTGAATTGATTCTGGAAAGTCTGGTGCAATCAGACCTGGTTCACTATTCAGTATGGCTTTGATTTTCTGGAAACCAATTTCACATTCTGCGACCAACAAATTTGACATTTTTTGTCTAGCAAATTTTCAAAGGACTGGAAATATCTGAAAAGTTTGGACAAAACTTCCTGTCTATCCCGCCATACCTAAGAATTCTGAAGTTCTTTCCTAGTACTAGGGGTGGGGAACTTCTCAATTGCTTCATTCAACTTTAGCCTTGACAGGCTGACCTTGCCTTGACCAACCACATTGCCTAAATCGTGACATTGGCATGGCAAAACTCACTCTGGACTAATTGACGTCAGTTTGTTTTCTGACAACTTCTGAAACCAGCGATGGAGCTGCCCATGTGTTGTTCCCAAGACGACTGTACACACAACTCACAAAATAGGCTTCACAGCCTTCTAGGTCAGCAACCTATATGATTACCATTCTTTGAAGGTTCCGTTGCGTTTTTCATTCCGAACGGCATACCCGATACTGAAAAACGCCCATCCGCGTGCAAAATGCCGATTGTTTGCTGTCGCATTGCGGAGAATCATTAAGAGGAACCTGCCAATACCCCCTTAAAAGGTCACACTTGCTGACATACTGGAATTTGCCAATTTTGTCATCAATTCATCACTACGAAGGTATTGAAATGAATCAGTCTTTGAAACTTGATGTAACCCTTCTGAAGCCTGTCACAAACCTAAGGGAACCATCAGTTTTTGGAACCAAATACACGGGGAATTCCATTCACTTTTGCTTGGTTCAATAATATGGTTTGCCACATGTAATCTATCTCTTTGTTGAGATTTTCTTCTTTCTTCCATACATAAGGATTTACTCTGTAAGGGTGCTGTTTTAAATGGTGCACAAGCACCCCCACAACACAATGATTCAGGCAGCAGTGGTTCTACTAGGACAATCAGGAAAATGTCCTCAAACTCAATGAATCAACTGCTTAGATTTACACTGTTGATTTTCTGAAGGATGGCCCTAGTGTTTGTATCCAAATCTTGAGCACATCTGAATTTGCAACTTGCTTGGTAGTCCATGTTGCTTGTCATCAATGTTTGCATTATTTACACTTCAGATTTCATTATTGTCATAATGTTTACTTTCCTCAGCATGACTTGCAGAGCACACTGGTCTTTTTTTGCACTGCCCTCATCATTCTATCTACATACTCTTTCAACACATTTACATGGCACAATTGCCTACTTTTATCAACGCCTATCTGGCGTTTTTGACTATGTGTCAACTTTCATTTACCTTTGATTCTACTTTATAAGGACCATGGTATCTGCCTTGAGTGGATGCCCAGGGATTGAAAACAAGACTAACACTTGTCTCCCTGGCCGAAAGACCCTACTCTTGGCATCTTGTCATAACACTTCTTCATTTTGGTCAGGGCTTGCTTCAAATTCTTCCTGGCAATTTCTTTGCCCTGTGAGCCTATACTTAAATTGAAACATAGGCCAAAAGGTTGGTGGCACTTTCATCATTCACCAATTTCCCTTTAGGAGTTTCAAGGGACCGCGAACTGTACTCCCAAAAACTAACTCAAATGGACTGAAACCTATGGTTTCCTGAACTTCTTCCCTTGCAGCAAATAATAACAAGTGAACTCCCCCATCCCAGTCCTTCTCAAGTTCCAAACAGTAAGTCCTATCATATCTTATTCTTCAGAGTTTTGGTTGATCTCTCTAAAGCTCCTTGGGACTCGGCGTGGTAGGCACTGACAAATACTGTTCAATCCCTAACTCATACATCACCTGTTGAAATAGGCCAGATGTAAAATTTGCCCCTGATCTGACTGAAGTGATCTTTAGGTAGGCCTACAAGGGGGAAAGTGAAAAACCTTGGTCAAACCTTTTCCTACTACAGTTTTAGCCTAGTATTCCTCAAGGGTATGGCCTCAGGAAACTGGTAGAGGCACACATGAATAGTAAGTAAGTACTGATTACCCGACTTAATCCTAGGGAGAGGTCCTAGACAGTCAACTATGACCCTACCAAATGGCTCTCCGAATGCCGGTATCGTTTCAGAGGAGCGGCGGGGATTTCTGATTAGCTTGTCCACAACTTGACAAGCCTGGCAAACCTACGATTTCATACACATCTTTTCTAAGTATAGGCCACCAAAAGTGGTGCAAAATCTATCATGTGGTCGTCTGGACTCCTAAATGACCTGCCATGGGACTATCATGGGCATGCTGAGGACCTCCTTATGATAAACTTTGTAAACTACGGGATGAACCACTTTCCACTCATCATTTGCCGGAGCCTCAGGTGGCCTCCATTTCCTCATCAGCGCACCATTGTGTTTGTAAAACACACAGGAAATGTCCTCAGACCCTGCGGGTTGCTGCCCTTTGAACTAAGATTCTTGAGTGTAGATCATTCGCCTGTTCAAGAACTAACTTGGCTATGACTCAGTATCATCATCATTATCCCCACTAGGCACTTGCTCAGGCCGACTCGTGTTTTGAGAACCCTCCCCCTGAGAGGGATTGACCTGGTCATCTATTTTGTCATGAACGTGCCGCTAAATCTAAATTTGGGACAAGTCTTCCTCCCTTCCTCTCACTATTTGCTTCAAGCATTGCTTTCCTAGCCATACTCCTAGTACCTGCACAGTCTGGTAAACGTACTATTCTTATATCCTCACTAGCTATTTCAACCGGTGCATGGATTGTGGGTAACAATTGGTTCGGGGATGTACTTTCTCGCCTGCCAAATCATTCCCTACTAACAAACATTGAAACCCTTGACTGAAGTTCAGCCTACTCCCAACATGACTGTACCTGAGACCAATCAGACCTCAAATTCACCTTGTGAAGAAACCTAAATAAGTCATGCCATACCTTCGTATCAAGCATTCTCACCTGTTGCACGAACTTCACTAAAGGGCAATCACCCCTCCAAAATTACTGACTGGGCACTACAGGTATACACCATTATCTTATAGGTTGGATCAACTGTTGTCACCATCAAGCGCCCCTGACCCTCCAAAACCAAATGGTCAAAGTCTTCCCGAACTTTCGCATACTCAACATCTTTCTGTTTATATCCTGGAACTCACTTTTGGTCTAATGGACACAGCACACAACCGTGGAGCAGAACTGTCTGCTTCACAGGCCATCTGCTTTTCCATCACTTCCAACAGCTTGGTCAGAACATGACCTGATCCTTTGCAATATTTGTGCAAGTCACATCTGACTTAAAACCATCCTTGACTTTGGTTTGGAACTAGAAGGACCCTTATTCCCTGAGCTTGAGAACCTACTTAAACGTTTACTCCTTCTTCAGTAGTACTTAATAACTTTGGAATGAATCTACACTCGGTAAGGCCTATATGTATTTAATTAAAACTCTTGTATTCCTGACTTGACTTATTAGGCCACCCGTACTCTGCTGGGACTCACTTAGGTGGTGAGAGCGTAATCATCTGCTATTGTTGCTGCTTTTTCAAATCTTTGTAATCGCGTTCATCTAAATGAGTTTTTATGTCAGCGTGCATAGCCTCTTTGAATTGCTCCCAATTCAAACCAACTGCCTAAGTTTATTGAAGTCTAGTCTTGTTTCACATCCTTGGAAGTGAGCTCCCACCTATCCAACATTTTTTCCTGAACTCTACAAACGTGACAATGAGTTTTTTGAATCTGCAAGTTTTTTTTTTTTCGCACTCCGAAATTTTTTGCCTATACCGCTCATTCACTAATTCATAGGTCTTAAGAATAGACTGCTTGACTACTTCATAATTACCGCACTGATCACTTGATATTAGATGAGTAGATCTCTCTAGCTTTCCCAATAAACACAGTCTTGAAGCAATTTGTCCATTGCTCTTTAGGGCGCACTTCATACTTTCGGCAAGCTTCTCGAAGTGCAAAAAAACTTGTCAACTCTGTTTCCCTAAATGTTGGAACGCCAATTTGGATTTCCTAGTGGCATCAAAACCTGAGTGTGAGGAGGAGCCAGATGTGCCTTTTTTTTCCTGAACTTTGTTTTCTTTTTCTTGTTCTAAATTTTGTTTTGGTTCAATTTCTGCCAATTCATTCTTTTCCGCCATTTGTAACCTATCTTCTTTTCTTTTTTTGTTCCATTTTTAAATCTGTCATCTTTCTCTTTTTGTTCCATTTGTAATTTGGCATCTAGTTCCTGTTGTTTTAAGTGCCCTTTCTAATTCAAGTTTTCCTTCTCTAATTGTAATTTGTCTTGCCTTTCTCTCTCTTCAGTTTCTAATTTGGGGCCTTTCATTGCCTTGCATCTCCAACTGTGTCATTTTCAAAGCACTATCTGACGCATCCTGAATTTCCACTAGTTTTTTTCTCATCATCCTCATCTAGAATATCTTCCTCAACAAGACGTGTTATTAACTTGATTTTTGATTAACTGCTTTCTCCGAAATTGCCTAACTTCCATCCCATAATACTTGGCCAAAATCCATTAAGTCCGGCTTTTTGAGCACATCCAACTTCTCCCATTACATCTTTAATAAACTCTTCGGCGTTACGCCAGTTGTTAAACACGTCCTTCACAAATAACATATACAGCACAGATAGGGTGCAAAGTTTAAACACAGCATCAAAATTTGTTAAATTTTTTAACCGTATTTTACAGTGTATTGTTCCCGGACACGATCCCCCAATTTTGTTACGGTCCCTTGACCAAGGCCAAAACCACCTCTAAACGACGGATTCAAACTCCTGAATAACTAGACCATACACTGTGAACTTGATCAAATTTTAAAACAAGTATTTATTTTAATTGTGTGTTCAAATCAATCTCATTAAAACATCGATTAGGTATCAATATACTCAAAGATTTATCTAAAATAAAGGTGTTAATAATCAACTATCAACTTACTACCCGACTACCTGGTGCGTGCCGCGACTCGGCTGCAGCGAGATACTATTAAGATTGCCCGAACTTGCAAAGACTCCTGGGTGGCGATATTCCAGCGCCAAAAACTTAATTTCCAATAGTGGGACGGGTCCACGGACGACTTGCCTTACTGAAGAAAACCAGCTTCTAATGACGCCCGAGCGTCGGAGGTCGACTAATATAAAGTCCAAAAGTGCTGTAGCTTGTTTATCCTTGGATAACTCAGAGGGCACGAAATATAAAACCGATGACGGCTACACAATCGGACCAAACTCGGGATCGGAGACCTACTATGACAATTTCCCTATAATGGAAGACTTGTACTGGACTGTGATTAATGTCACTGTCAACTATACTTGGAACACTGCTAATACTTGTAGCACGATTGTATCACTTTCCTTGGAGTAATGATGTTGTGATACTCTGCTCAACTTCTCTCAACCACGGCTTTATATATCCTCTCACATAATCTAGGAAGGATCTAGTCCTCTCTATATGAGTCATGTGCGAAATATAAGTCCATTACATCATAAGTCGGAAATATGCCTCTACGCATTCCACATGTACTGTAAGATTTGGGATCTCATAGCCGCTACTCACTGACTGTTGTATTATACAGCATTGTCGCCACCTATGACCAGAAACCATAATCAACCTTGAGCTAGGCTAGTTGATCTCCTAGTCTCAGTAAACTCCAGAACAGTCTCCGCGGTTCTCTGAATTCTAATTGCTAAATACACACCAGTTATGGCACACCAACCAGGTATATTTTTATATTAATTATTTTAGATTAATTTACAATATTTATGTGCTAATTTTATATTTATCTTACTCAAGTAAAATAAATCATTGCTAATTGTTGGGGCCTGTAACAATTCTGTAGCTCTTTCTTTTCATTGTTTCATGGTCCTCAGATCCATATAACAGGATAACTCTCTTCACATGCTCTAAAAGAACTCAGCTGGTTTGCATTGGATATACCAGATTGCCATACGTGGGTAGTTTATTGCATGGCATCCACGCCGTCCTTTGCGTGACACGAGTTTCCCCCCCCCACCCCCCCCCCCCCCCCCCCCCCCCCCCCCCTTTCTACTGTCGGGCAACACATCGGACGCCCCTAGGTACTTAAAGTCCCTGCCCTCTTTGATTTGTGTACCGTCTGTAGTGCAGATAGTTGATGATTATCTTCTCATTGATTGGTCACATTTTTCATCTTCTTGCATTTAGATGTAGTTCCCGACTTTTGTCCGCAGGCATTCTCAAGTAATGTTAGTAGAGTCTTGGTGCAACCCATATCAGATCGGCTGTTAAATTAGAGCTATATCATCTTGCCTAGTCCCAAGGTCTTTGAGATGCTACCTTTGGTGACGTCTAGAACTCTTGGGTTTGATGGTGAGTCCCTTATCGTTCATTAATGGCAAGACTTTCTAAGGAGGTAATCAACCACGGTCCCAAGAGATGGGAGCAAGAGTAATCTCCTTGGAGGATTTCCAGTAATTTGTTAGGTACACCTTTGTGGGCTATCCATGGTCTGCATAAATCTAGATGTGTTATCATACATGATGTCAATTGCTTTGACACTCCTCGTCTGGGACACCATAGTTGGTAGAATATGCAGCTTAAGTACATCTCTGTTAACACTGTAAAAAGCCTTGGAAAAGTCTACAATACAAGTCTCTTTGGAAATTCCTCAACTTTTTCTATGCTCTTCGAGGCAAGTATCTGAGGAAAATGTTGATCTGCCTTACGAAACCATTCTGGTTTCGTCTGAGAATGGGATCTATGCGAGAAACTATTCTGTGAGCAGCATTGAATTGGTATATCTTAGAGCCAGTGTTTGACAAGTGTGATTCCTCGGTAGTTTGTGGGTTGTTGGAGGTCCACCTTTCTTTGGTAGAGGTGATGACGATGTTAATATAATAAGGCACTGCCTTTGTTTCCCATGTACAGGGTGTCTCAGAAAGAAACGTTACCTCCGAAGCGCCATTTTTCTGTACAAAATTGATTTCTTTCCTTGTTTTAAGCTTTAGATTATGAAAATACGTACTTTTTACATATGGTGAAAACCAAAAAGAAATGTGAAATAACCAAACAGACTATTTTCCTAAAAATGATGCAACCTACTTTGTCCACCTGCTAGCATAAGAGAGAGCCTGTACAATGTATTTCTTATGGATTGAAGCACACGTAGTCCTCAGATTTAATTGCTTTGTTCACATGTACATGTAATGATAAAAAGCACCTGAAAACATGCACTTAATTTTTTCTTCAGAATCAAGTGATCTAAAATCTCCTCACCCGTCTCCCATCATAATTCATATGAATTCAATTCGGTTAAGTCACACTTTCAATATGGCATTGGCGCGGGCTCCTAAAATGGTATATTCTACTGAACTGATGTTGGGTTAAAGGACCATGTGTTCAATGGGTAAAGTTTTCCTCATGTAGGGTCCTATAAAATGGCAATCAAGGGAGCAGAGAAAATCTGGAGCAGGCAAGACTCTAAAAGGGCAAGGAGAGAAATGGTCGTCAAAGAACATTACACCAGCAGCCGCAAATCATGCTGCAATGCGTACAGAACTGACATAAACTCAAAAACCGCAATGGACCTGTAAATTTGAGAGTATGTTTGGCCAGGGGGTCTTAAACATTTTAGTCGGGGATATTTGCATGCATGGTTTCCTCTGCTATGCTAGCCCAAGTGGACAAAGTAGGTTGGTATCATTTTTAGGGATAGTATTGTTTTTGGTTATTTTTTTCACCGTTTTCTTCTTTTTTTCACCATTGTTCAAAAAGTTATATTTTCATAATGATAAATCTAAACAAGGATAAGAATTGATTAAGTATGTAAAAATTGCCGTTTCTGGAGGGTAAAACTTGGTTTCTTTCTTTCTGAAGACAACCCGGTAGATGTCATTCCAAAATTTCCACAGTTGATCAAAAAAGTGATCTTCCAGATTACCGCAGGAATGTTTGTCGGGACCAGGCGTCTTGGTTTTGTTCAGTTTCTTTCAGGCAGGCAGAAGCTCCTCTATAGTGAAGGGTCCAGTCTTGAGAGGAAAGGATCTGCCTCTGATGATTGAGAAAGGTCATCAGGCTGCTAGTGTTATTCTAACATGTTTTGCCCAGTAGAGAACTAAAGTGCTGAAACCATTGTGTCAAGGCGCTCCTCAGCTGTTCCACCCTTGACCCTTATAGGTGGGGTAGCTTTCTTAGCGAGTCCAGTTCCCCTCGACATGCCTCCAGGTCAGCAGCATGCGTGTATTGTCTGGGATTAGGGTGTCAAGGCTTCATCCTTTAACTTAACATGCTCTTCAAGCACCACGGCCGTAAGCATCATCAAGTGCAGTCTCCGTGGTGGCCATCAAGGTTCTGCATGGAGCTTCTGGTGGATTTAGTACAGTCTTCTTGCCTGCAAGACTTCATTTTTCTCTCTGCTTTGATAACTTTTTGTCATTTGAGGCAAAGGCAGTTAGTCTTCTTCTTTCTTCGAGGTAGCAGATCCAGTGCAATTTCTTTGTTGGCTGAAGTGGCGGCTTCATATACTGTTTCTGGGGTTCTAATATTCAAGCTCATCAACAAGAGTGTAACCTTTTATGTACTCGCTGCGTAACACTGCTCGCAAAGCTTTTTATCTCCCACTGCCTTTCTCCAGTCAATTTTTTTCAGGGATCTCGTGGGGGGGGTGTTACCTCTGACGTCAACTTATTCCTGTTCCTGCAACAGACAATTCTATGATCAGACTTTACATCTTCCAAAGTGTTGAAGACTGTGTCCAAAGTCTACTTGCTTGATTTTGGATTTTGTTTGCCAGTGACCGGCAACAAGGCTAACCTTTTTCACGAATTCCCTCTGCAACACCCCACCCCTGCTGGACCCGCCCTCTTCACGCGCACAGCGCGTCCCCAGGCCCAAGTTGAGCACCGCAATCTCCAGGATGCACAGAAGATTATGGCTGAAACTGCACGGTGGCATGGACATCCTGGTAAAAGCGAGATCAGTTTTATCTGGATGAATAGCAGTCAACATGATGTTGTTCATCAGGATTACCATCAGTGAAAGCTCAGGACGCCGCTCATTACAGTTGAACAAGGCAGGCACGTGACTTGAGAGCCTTTGGTGAATAAAAGAAACCCCCCACCGCTTCTGTGCTGGATTTTTCTTATACTTCCAGGCGGAGTTGGGTTTTTAACAATAAGTGGCATAGCCATGGATATTCTTCCTTTTGTAGATGTACGGCTGTGCACAATGCAATGTTCTTGTATGCAGATGACTCAATATATAACAGTTGTGCTTCATATACCAGTTCTTCTTTCTTGACCGTTGTTGATAGTGTCTGAACGTGTACGTCCTGAATGATGGAAAGCAGTCATTACGTTAATTGGTCCATGCCTCTTTTTGTAAATATCAGGGTTGGACTTTCAGTAGGCTTTAGGACCAACCATCATCTGAATTGGTAGAGACCATTTGACTCAGGAATCACAGTCCTTCAGATCCGAGGCTTTAACCCTGGTGACCATATATTGTAAGCAAGTCATCTTGTCAATTAGGCTAATAGTTAGCGGGATCGTCGCAGTCCCAGCACATTTTTCGTTGGGATGGTCACCAACATGGTATTGCCCACCAATTTGAAGCTTAGATGTTGCTCAGAAGCCTGCAATATAGGGGCAAATATGTTGAAAATGGCATCAATTTTGAAATCCAAGATGGCCGCCAAAGGAAGGGATTAAAAATTGGTAACAATTTGATTTGGATTCCCAGGACCATTATCTACATTTTAAGACCAAAAAGTTCAAATGTACAAAAAGCCAACAATGACAGCACTGTCCCATACTATAACTGACCGCTTCCCGCTTATGGTAAGTAAGAGCGATAACATCACTCTGACCATAGAGGTAGTAGAAAGTAGAAGCTCTATAGTAAAACCCCTTTGGCCATTCATAATCGCCGCGCTAGTAAAACAAAGGTCGTAAAACGTCACTACCAACACTAATCAATTTAATAATAATGCTGAATGCATGTTGGAACGATAGTTGTCCAAAATTCGATAAACCTAGTTTATCGACGATAACTAGGGTTTTTCGCCCGATTATCCTAGATTATCGAATTGTAAACCTAGTTTGTTAACAACAACACCCCCTACATCGATTGATTAGCCTAGTTTATCAACCGAAATTTGATAACCTACTTATCGAATTGAAAAACTAGGCTGTTTTATCAAATCGAAAACTAGGTTTATCAAAAAACCCTGATATCGGTCGATATCATGGTTTTGAGAAAACCAGGTTTATCAAATTATGATAATCCTGGGTTTCGAATTGAAAATCTAGGATTTCAAATCGAAAAACTAGGTTTATCAAAACACCCATGATATCGGTCGATAATTCAGGGTTTTTGAAAAACCAGGTTTATCAAATTGATAATCCTGTTTAAATCGCATTTGAAAATCTAGGTTTAATCATCGAAAAACCATGTTTATCATAAAACCCATGATATCGGTCGATATTCATGGTTTTGATAACCATTATAATCAAATCGAAAAACAGGTTTATCAAATTCGATAAACCAGGATAATCAAGTTGAAAAACTAGGTTTATCAAATTCGACAACAGGATCATCAAATCGAAAAACTAGGTTTATCAAATCCGATAAACCAGGATAATCAAATCGAAAAAACTAGGTTTATCAAATTTCGATAACCAGGATAATCAATCGAAAAAACTAGGTTTATCAAATTCGATAAACCAGGATAATTAAAAAAAAAACTTTGAGAAACCTGTTTTTTCAACAACAACCGCCCCTAATATCGGTTTATCAAATTCGATAACCTAGGATCATCAAATCGAAAAACTAGTTTATCAAATTTTTTTTCGATAAACAGGATAATCAACAAATTCGATACCAGAATAACAAATCGAGAAACTAGGTTTATCAAATTCGAAACCAGAATAATCAATCGAAAAACTAGGTTTATCAAATTCGATAACCCAGATAATCAAATCGAAAAACTAGGTTGATCAAATTCGTAAACCAGGATAATCAAATCGAAAAACTAGGTTTATCCAATTCGATAAACCAGGATAATCAACAATTCGATAAACCAGGACAATCAATTCGAAAAACCCCCCCTAGGTTTATCAATTCGCTTAACAGGATAATCAAATCGAAAAACTAGGTTTTATTCAAATTAGAAAAAGGATAAATCAACAAATTCGATAAACAGGATAATCAAATCGAAAAACAGCTTTATCAAATTCGATAAACCAGGATAATCAAATTCGATAAACTAGGGTTACGATTGATAAACAATACTCGAACTTGATTACAATATAATCGTAATTTTATAACTTAAGATTATCGAATTTGATTAACACCCCAGTTTATCGATTTGATAACCTAGATGATCTAATTTGATAACCTAATTATATCGAATTTGATAAACCTAGATTATCGAATTTGATTAACCCATTTAATCACTTGATAAAACTACTTTCCTTATCGAATTGAAAATCTAGGTTTATATCGAATCGAAAAACAGGAATCAAAACACCCTGGATATCGGTCGATATAAACTGGGTTTTATATCGAATTTTTAGATTAATTGTACACTATTTTATGTGCTTAATTATGACTAATCTTACTCAAAGTAAAAATAAATCATTGCTAATGGTTGGGGCTGTAACAATTCGGTAGCTCTTTTCTTCATTGTTAAGGTTCAAGATCCATTATAACGGATAAGCTCTTCACAGGCTCTAAAGAACTTCAGCTTGGTTGGATTGGAGATACCAGATTGCCATACGTGGTGAGTTTATTGCATGCATTACAAGCGCGTCCTTGCGTGACACGAAGTCTTTCTTACTGTCGGCAACATAGGACCCTAGTACTTAAAGTCGCTGACCTCTTTGATTTGGATACCGTCTGCAGTGCAGTTTGATTATCTTCCTCATTGATGGTTCACATTTTCAGTCTTTGGCATTAGATGTAGGCCGAATTTGTCTGCAGCATTCTAAAGTAATGTAGAGATTGGTGCACCACATATCAGTCGGCTGTTGTTATTAGAGCTAGATCATCTGCAGAGTCAAGGTCTGTGAGATGCTACTTTGGTGACGTCTAGAACGCTTGGGGTTTGATGGTGAGGTCCCTTATCGTTCATGATGGCAAGACTGTCTAAGGATGTAATCAACCACGGGCACAAAGAGATAGGGAGCAAGAGTATCTCCTTGGAGGATTCCCGCTGTTGTTAGGAACTTGGGGCCCTATCCATGGTCTGCATAAAAGTTAGATGGGTATTCCACTGATGGCAATTGCTTTGACAGTCTCGTCGGGGAAACCATAGTTGGTAAGAATATGCAGCATTCATCTCTGTTAACACTGTCAAGCGGAAAAGTCTACAAATAACAATTCTCTTGGAAATTCTCAACTTTTCTATGGATCCTTTCTGAGGGCAAGTATTGAGGAAATGTGATCTGCGGTCTTTACGAAAAACCATTTGGTTTCGTCTGAGAAAAAGGGGATATATTGGAGAAAAGAAGAAACGATTCTGGTTGAGCAGAAATTGATTGTAGATCTTAGAGGCCAGTGTTGACAGTGTGATCCTCTGCGTGTGGGGGTTGTTGGAGGTCACCTTACTTCTTTGTTAGAGGAGTGATGAACGCTGTTAATATTAATAAGGACAAGCCTTGCTTTGTTTCCCATGTAACAGGGTTGTCTCAGAAAAGAACCGTTACCCTCTCAGAAGCGGCCAGTTGCTTACTTAATGATTTCTTATCCTTGTTTAGCTTTATATTATCGAAAATAAGTACTTTTTAAAATATGGTGAAAACAAGAAAGAAATGGTGAAAAAATAACCAAACAAGAACTAATTTTCCTAAAATGATGCAAAACCATACTTTGTCACGGCTAGCAATAAGACGAGAGACATGTACATTGTATTTCTTATGGATTTGAGCACAGGTAGTCCTCAGATTTAATTAATTTGTTCACATGTAATGCATAAAAAGCACCTGAAACATGCACTTAATTTGTTCTTCAGAATCAAGTGATCTAAAATCTCCTCACCCGTCTCCCATCATAATGCAAATATGAATTCGGTTAAAGCACACTTTCAAATAATGGCATTGGCGCGAGGCTCCTAAAATGGCATATTCTACTGAACTGATCTTGGGTTAAAGGACCATTGTTCAATGTGTAAAAGTTTTCCCTCAATGTAGGGTTCCTAGTAAAATGGCAATCAAGGGGAGCAGAGAAAAAAATCTGGAGCATGGCAAGACTCTAAAAAGGTGCAAGTAGAGAGATATGGTCGTCAAAGAACAGGACAATCAGCCGCAAATAATGCTGCAATGCGTACAGAACTGAACAATAAACTCTAAAACCAGCAATGGACCTTGTAATTTGAGAGTATTTGGCCAGGGGGGTCTTAAACATTTTATGTCGGGGATATTTGCATCCATGGTTTCCTCTGCTTATGCTACCCGTGGACAAAGTAGGTTTGTATCATTTTTAGGGAAATAGTCATTGTTTGGTTATTTTTTCACCGTTTTCTTTCTTGTTTTCACCATATGTTCAAAAAAGTATATGTTCATAATATAAATCTAAAACAAGGATAAGAATTGATTAAGTATGTAAAAATTGCCGTTTCTGGAGGGTAACGTTCTTTCTGAGACACCCTGTAGATGTCGTTACAAAATTCCAACAGTTGATCATGAAAAAGTGGATTCTTCCAGATTACCGCAGGAATGTTGTCGGGACCAGGCGTCTTGGTTTTGTTCAGTTTCTTCAGGCAGATCAGAAGCTCCTCTGTAGTGAAAGGTCCAGTCTTGAGAGGAAAGGCATCTGCTATCTTGTGATTGAAGAAAGGTTCATCAAGGCTAGTGTTATTCTGAACTGGTTTGCCAAGTAGAGAACTAAAGTGCTGAAACCATGTGTCGAGACACTCTTCAGTTGTTTCAGCTTTGATCCTTATAGGTGGGGTAGCTTTATTATCAGTCAGTTCCCTCGATCATGCCTCCCAGGCAGCAGCATGCTTGTATTTGGGATGTAGGGTGTCAAGTGCTTCAGCCTTTAACTTAACATGCTCTTCAAGCACCACGGCGTAAGCATCATCAAGTGCAGTCTCAGTGGCACATCAAGGTTCTGCTTGGAGCTTCTGGTGGATTTAGTACAGTCTTCTTGCCTGCAGACTTCAGTTTTTCTCTGGCTTTGATAACTTTGTCATTTGAGGCAAAGGCAGTAGTCTTCTTCTTTCTTCTAGGTAGCATATCCAGTGCAATTTCTTTGTTGGCTGAAGTGAAGGCTTCATATACTGTGCTGGGGTTCTAATATTCAAGCTCATCAACAAGAGTGTTGAACCTGTTATGTACTGCTGCAGTACACTGCTCGCAGAGCTTTTTATCTCCCACTGCCTTTCTCCAGTCAATTGTTTTCATGGGATCTCGGGGGGGGGGGGGGGGGGTAAAAAAAAAAAAAAAAAAAACAGACAACTCTATGATTAGACATAACAGCTTCAAAAGTGTTGAAGACTGTGTCCAAAGTCTACTTGCTTGATTTTGGATTTTGTTGCCAGTGGCAACAAGGCTAAACCGTTTCACGAATTCCCTCATGCACACCCCACCTCTGCTGGACCCGCCTCTGCACGCGAACAGCGCGTCCCCAGGCCCAAGTCTAGCACCGCAATCTCCAGGGATGCACAGAAGATTATGGGCTGGAACGGCACCGGTGGCAGTGGACAGTCCATGGTAAAAGCGAGAGACAGTTTTATAGGGATGATAGCAGCAAAGAATGTTGTTTCAGGATTACCATCAGTGAAAGCTTCAGGACGCGCTCAGTACAGTTGACCAGGCAGGCATGACTTGAGAGCCTTAGGTGAGAAAGAAAAAAACCACACTCCTGTAGCGGATTTTTTATTCTTAGGCGGAGGTTGTACTAAGGGCAGAGCCATGGATAATTCTCCTTTTGTAGGAGTACGCTGTGCACCAATGCGATGTTTCGTATGCAGATGAATCAATATCATACAGTTGTGTTCATATACCAGTTCTTTCGTTCTTGGCCGTTTGTTGATAGTGTCTGGACGTTGTACATCCTGATGATGAAAGCAGCATTACGTAAGTTGTCCATGCATCTTTTGTAAATATCAGGGTTGACCTTTCCAGTAGGCTTTAGGACCAACCCATCATCTGAATGGTAGAGACCAATGTTGACTTAGGAAGCACGTCTTAAAAATCCGAGGCTTTAACCCTGGTGTATATTGTAGCAAGTCATCTGTCAAGTAAGCTAAATAGGAGGGATTCGCCAGGGGGTCCTGCCAGCACCATTTTCTGTTGGGGATGGTCACAACTGGGTATTGCCACCAATTTGAAGCTTAGATGTTGCCTCAGATGTCCAGATATAGGGCAAAATTATGTGAAAATGCAGCCATTTTGAAATCCAAGATGGCCGCCAAATGGAAGGATTACAAAAAATTGGTAACAATTGATTTGGATTCCGGGGACCATTATCTACTTAAGACCAAAAATTCCAATTGTAGCAAAAAAGCCACATAATGACACACTGTCCCATACTATACTGACCGCTGCCGCTTGATGGTAAAGTAAGAGCGATAACATCACTTGACCATTAGAGGTAGGAGAGAAGGAGAAAGCTCATAGAGTAAAACCCCTTTGAACATTCATAATCGCCGCGCTAGTAAAACGGTGTAAAACGTCCAATACCAACACGAGATTAATATTAATGCTGAATGCATGTATGGAACGATAGTTGTCCAAAATTCGATAACCTAGTTTATCGACGATATTAACTATGTTTTTCGCCGATTATCCTAGACTATCGAATTGATAAACCTAGTTTTTCAACAAAAACCCCTAATATCGATTGATAAAACATAGTGTATCAACAGAAATTTTGAATAAACCTACTTATCGAATTGAAAAACTAGGTGTATCAAATCGAAAAACTAGGTTTATCAAAAACCCGTGATATCGGTCGATATCAGGGTTTGAGAACCAGGTGATCAAAGTTGATTATCCTGGGTTATCGAATTGAAAATCTGGATTATTCAAATCGAAAAACTAGTTTATCAAAAAACCCATGATATCGGTCGATATTCAGGGTTTTGAAAAAACCAGGTTTATCAAATTTGATATCCTGGTTTTTATCGAATTGAAAAATCTCGGTTTATCAAATCGAAAAAACCAGGTTTGATCAAAAAAACCCAGAGATCGGTCGATATTCAGGGTTTTGATAAACCAGGATAATCAAATCGAAAAACTAGGTTGATCAAATTCGGAAAACCAGGATAATCAAGTTGAAAAACTGAGGTTATCAAATTCGACAAAACCAGGATATCAAATCGAAAAACGAGGTTATCAAATTCGATAAACCAGGAGATCAAATCGAAACCCTAGGTTTATCAAATTCGATAAACAGGAAAATAAATCGAAAAAACTAGGTTACTCAAATTCGACTAAACCGGTAATCACCAAATTCGATAAACCAGGATAATCAAATCGAAAAACTAGGTTATCTCAAAATTCGATAAACCAGGATAATCAAATCGAAAAACTAGGTTTATCAAATTCGATAAACCAGGATAATCAACAATTCGATACAACCAGGATAATCAAATCGAGAAAATAGGTTTTATTCAAATTCGAAAAGGATAATCAAATCGAAACAACTAGGTTTTCGAATTCGATAAACCAGGATAATCAAATGAAAAACTAGGTTGATCAAATTCGATAAACCAGGATAATCAAAATCGAAAAACGAGGTTTATCAAATTTCGAGAAACCAGGATAATCAACAAATTCGATAAACCAGGATAATCAAATCGAATAACTAGGGTTTATCAAATTCGATTAACAGGATAATTTCAAAGCGAAAAACTATGGTTTATCAAATCGATAAACCAGGATCATCAACACAATTCGATAAACCAGATAATCAAATCGAAAAAAGAGCTGTATCAAATTCGATAACCAGGGATAATCAATCGAAATTGTTTAAAATAGGGTTTATCGAATTTGATATATAAAAAACCAGATAACGAAACTGATAAACCAAGATAATCGATTTGATAAACTAGATTATCGAATTTGATTAACCAGTTGATCGAATTGAAAACCTAGATACAATTTGATAAAACCTAGATTATCGGAATTTGAAAACCCTCGTTCGAATTTGAGTAACCAGTTAATCAAAAACTTGATAAACCACTTTATCGAATTGAAAAATCTAGGTTATCGAAGCGAAAAACTAGGTTTATCAAAAAAACCGTGATATCGGTCGATATCAACTGGGTACATCGAATTTTTGGACAACTACGTCCATATGCATATGCATCACCTATGATCGATGTCAACATTACAATGTTGTGGTAAATATGGCAACTTCGGACAAAAATTGAAAAAAGGCCAACTTCGGGCACTGTCAAGATTGGTGTCATTGTTTAGATTTGGCATTTTTCTTCCCAATTCAAGTTAGTTTTCGTCTCCACATTCATACTTTAATAATACGGCGTTACAAAACATTCAAGTTTTTTAAAAGCCGAAAAGTACGAGTAAAATTAGAATCATGTAATTCACCTAGGAACAGCTAGCTCCGACTTTTTTTTGGACTGAAATACTAAGAAATTGCGGCTGTAATCGACCCAATCTCTCTGTTTTCGTCCCCACTTTAAAACAACAACCACTGCGCATCGGGTGATATAAGCCTTTTCTGCAGCACAGCATGAACCTGTTCACTGAGCGTTCCACGGCAATCGTCAACAGAAGCCGGCTGTTCTGTCGGCGATGATCATAGGGATGAAAGAGTACTTACTCCCATCGAATGCTTTTGCAATGAGTTGTCCAATGGTATATTGGGATAACTGGCGTTTCGTAATGCAATTAGGGTATAGCCTTTCTCCTTCTCTCTCCTACCTCTATGCTCTGAGACAGCGACCCAGGTCACGTATATATAAGGAGCATTGAGCTCTTATAAATCCAAGAGACACGACCATATGGGCATTGATGGGCGAGCTTCCCCTGAAAGACAATGATTTTCTTCAGCCGATCTGAAAACAAGCCAACATTCTGAATCGGCAATTCACTTCAGAGTCTTCTCTGTCTATGACGGCTCACCCGGAGTCAGCAACCTGCCATGGATGACGTCATAGTAGACAAAAACGGGGTGATCAAGCTATTAGAATTCTTAAGCTATCACATCGTCCTCCGCCTCTAACGGGGGTCCCTGCCGAGCTTGTGAAAGGAAACGCTGAGGAAATCTCACTGCTGTTACAATCTTGTTCCAAATCTATCAATCAGGATATTTAGGCCTTTTAGGCATTTTAGCCTAAATTTGGGCAAAATTAAAGTAAATTTCGGGCGATTTTCGTGAGCTGCGCGCGCATACGTCAGTTCATATTTATTGGAGCAAATCACCAGGACGGCTTACAAATTTTTGCCCCCTCTGGCGAGACGCGTCCGCTTGGAAATTTTGCCCCCTCTGGATTGACTGCTCGATACGCCACTACCTTCGCAGCTCTTCGCAGTGGAAAAGATCTCACATCGCAGTCTTAAGTCAAGAGGCAGCCGCTCCGTGGCAGCTACACCGGTCCCATCTCTTTACGTCGATCTTGTGTAACAACTGTGAGCATTTATCCATTGTCGTAACTCCGCATCTTCGCAAACAAGATCGCGTAAGCTCAACTGATCCTCACAATTGAGACCTTGCAAGGTGTTATGGATTAAAAAGCTAAGATTAACATAACTTTTACTTGTCTATGAAAAAGCCTTTGATAAGGGTGGCACATCGCCATCTCTTGAAGAAAATGCAGCATTTGGTATCAGAGGGACAGTTCTGTCCTACGCCCAAATGAGTCTTCTGTTACATCTGGTAGTACAACAGGGCACTGTTTTAGGGAGCCTGCTATTGGTCCATCTTTATTAATGACTCCCTGACTACGCTGATGTTAGACTGTTAGCAGATGAGAGCGTTTTATTTACGGAAAGATTTCCTCCTCTTGTTGATGACTCAATAAGACTCCAGAAAGACATTGACGCCCTGCAAAAATGGGAATCAAACAGGCTCATGAGCTGACTGCTACAATGCCAAATTTCCTCTTTGAAAATTACTGATTAGTCATGAAAAGGTTCTTATTTGACAAATTAAATTATTCATTCACACTTATTTTTTATCATTCAAGGAAATCAAACCTAACATTTTAATTGCATTTTGTAGCATTTACAATTATTTTTTATCATCAAGATATTTCCATAACTTATTACTTTTTGAAATTGCGGACAAATTTTGTCCTTAAATCCACTATCATTCATTTTTCCCGCCCAAATTCAAAATGCAGATTTTATCTCTTAATTGCAAGTGTTAGGTCAAATTAACACCTTATATTACTGTTCCTGTGTGAAACAGACTTTAAGAAGCATTTAAGAAAGGGAATACTTGAAGATACAATTTACGACCGTTTCTAGACCTAAATAAGTTGGATGCCACCCGACTTTTATTAGTAGACATTGCATTAAAATCAAATTTTCTTGACAAATACGGCGTATTACTCTTAACCACTTACAGGGTCCTTTACTACAACAATTTTTCCAATACAACAGTGCAAAAAATTTACTTTGATGAAAAATAAGGGGTGCGATTTGTTACATTGTGAGAAATTGATGGTTTCATCGATATGAACAACAAATTACAGAAAAGTCGATTCGGGGTCACCCAGTCTTTTTGGGGATGCAACCATTAAAAATACATATTGTTTTTCGTCAAATTAACTATATACATATGCCTACGGAAAAATTATTTTTTCATGAACGTATAGGCAGGTATAGCAAAATATTAAGCTCGAAATGTTTAGGATTTTTGATATATGTTGCGCCTCGCTGGAATCGTATCTAATAAACCCAATAAAGTATGCAAAGGTCCATATTCCCATGCGTCGGCATAGGGACCACCCCGTTATTTGCAATAGAGGTGGCCGTAATATGGACCCCGCCACATGGTCCATATTGGCCCGTTCCATAAAGTTATACATGAGACTTACATGGGAATATGTCCATATTACCCTCCAGATCACACATATGAAAGGTACTGATCCAGCCTTTTTTGAATTAGATATAAGGTTAGGATTTGATACATGTACTGATACATGGGTAATGTCAATACCATATGTTTCCATGTAACAACCCTCCAGACCGAGGCTCAAGAGAAAGGGATGTTTTAAAATGTCACCGACAATATAAGAAAACGCGTGTTGAAATTTTAAAATTTAAATATTTCTTTGTCTTTCAGGACATCTTCGCCTCCTCCGTTAACATCTGAATTACAAGTGTTTGATGGTGTTCTTTCAAGTAGCAATAGAAGGGCACCCCACCACCCCTATAGTTAAAAGTTATAAGGGTGTCATATGCCCAGTGGGTCCATATTCCTATGTCAGTTGGAATTGGTACCATTGGTATTGAATAAATCCAACCCTGTTCTGGAGCTACCCTAGCTCCCCGATCGCGGCGTCCTCACCATCAAATGCCAAAGATAAGAATCAGAAACATATCAAGAATAACAGACAAAAACTCAAAATTATGGTTGTGAATTTTGAAAGTCTTCGGCTAAATCCGCTGACCTTGCTTGCTGTTTTAATCAAGCATGCACTGATGTCATAAGGTTGTGAAACTCATCTGATCCTAGTATTATTAGCAATGAATTATTCCCTCCGATTACTCCGTAATTAGGAAGGATCGTGATTTTGTTTGACTAAAGGGGGGGGTCTGTCTGCTTTCAGAAATACCTTTTGGTCACCCATCGCACCGATTTGGATAGCCCTTGTGAAGCTGTGTGGGCCACTATTCAAATCAAGTGCCAAGCACGATAACAATTGTCTCCTTTTACAAGTCTCCGTCAATTTGGCAACACTACTGGCATCTTGACCATCTCCGTACTTCCCTCAACAAAATCAAAGCAATGATAGAGGGGTCAGGTATGGTTTGGGGAGGATTTTCAATGCTCGTCAGACATTGATTGGGAAACCTTTTCAGTCAAACCCCAGTCCCTAGTATGTGTTGTTTCCTAGGTATCTTTTGGATGTATTGCTGATTTTAGCTTAGAGCAAATGGTTCGTCAACCTATAACCAGAATCACAATATTTTGGAATTTTCTAACCAATAAATAGTAGCTTGGTTGAGAGTTCCTCTGTGATACCAGGCATGTTCCGGATCATGAGACATATTCGCATCATTACTGTCAATGTCAAACTCTTTCATTGCGAAACAGAAACCTCGCGGGTTTTTACATGGAGCTAAGGCCGACTTTCAATCAATAAAATCGGAGTTGAAAATGTTAGTGATTCATTTGCTATCCAGAGACACTTCTCAGTGGTTCAGTGGATAGCCTGTAGGCGATTGTGGGCAAAATTAATTCTGTTATGGATAACACCCCTACTCGTACACGAATAGAAAAACCCCACGCCATGGATCAATAGGAAGATAACGCGTGTCTTCTAAGAAGAAAACAGAGGGCGTTCAATTCCTTCAAGAAGAGCCCCAATCATGACACTCTTAGACCTTTTCAGGAGTTGCGGTAGAAATTACTCAAAAAGAATCAGAAGAGGCTAGACTTCTATAGTTGAATGTTTATTATTCCATTTGTTCTGAGTCTTTCCAAGAATTTTGGGACCTACATAAATGCTAAAGAATGACCACGAATTGGTATACCTTCACTTAGG
>JAMKCH010038238.1:0-11938 GCA_023653785.1 Ophioderma brevispina | reverse complement strand
CCCGGCAAGCATTTTAATCTTGCGCCTACAGGTTGTTCAGTCAATAGTAGTCCCCTTCTTTTTTTGGCCCCAAAACCCTCTTTTGTAGAAATTCCCACTAGGAGCAGTTTTTAGCTTCAATATTGAATCTGTGGTGTGTTCTCGCCCAGAAAAGCTGACATGGAGAGGCGGTTTTGTTTGTAAGCTGCGAATGTAGTTATTTGCAGGTGGTCGGCTTCAAGCCGGAAACCCTCACGAGTGCGTGCATCCCAAAGTGAGTCATTGGAAGAACCGGATTTTCGCATTCATTGTCAGTAATGCGCCAACAGGAGACTAGGAGAAAGAAAAAGCCGTTAATTTTAACTGCAATGAGTGCTAATAATATTGTGATAGATTTTCTCTTTTCAGGGAGAATGCACCAAACGCCAAGCTGCTACATTGACATGGCCATGCGGTCGCATGGAATGTGCAACGTTTCTCATTCGCCAACGTTCGCTGTTGTCGAACGTGGCTTACACCGCAGGAAGTTAGATTGATGTGAGATACGCACAATTTCACCTTTAATCGTTATCGCTTCTCGGCCTTTTGGCTAAGATCATGGTAGTATCTGTGTCTTTTCAGCTTAATATCTGAACCGTCGCTCAATGAGCGGCTCGTATATTATGATTTGCAACGGGCTACGGAGACCCAAGCTTGCTTTGGCCTGGCCACGGGTGGCTCGGTATTGCACCTACTTCCGAGAACGGCCCACACCACAATCAAAGCAAAAGTAAGAACTAACAAACTGTCCCAATAAATGAACAAGCTCTACCAAAAAAGCACCTCCCATCGATATGGTGTCTCACAGCGCGATGATTACTTCCCGGCAACATTTTAAGCTTGCGGCCGACAGTTGTTCATCAATAGTAGTGATCCCCGTTCCTTTTGGGCCCCAAAAACCCTCTTGTTTTGTAGAAATTACCAATAGGAGCAATGTTTTTAGCTTCAATATTGAATCGGTGGTGTGTTCTCCGCCCCGAAAAAGCTGACATTGAGAGGCGTGTTTTGTTTGTAAGATGGCGATGTAGATATTTTGCAGGTGAGGCGGCTTTCCAACCGGAAACCCTCACGGATTGCGTGCACCAAAAGTGAGTCATTGGAAGAACACGATTTCGATATCATTGTCAGTAATGCGCCCTCAGGAGACCTAGGGGAGAAAGAAAAAGCCGTAATTTTAACTGCAATGAAGTGCTAATCATAGTGTGATATTTTCCTCTTTTTAGGAGAATGCACCAAACGCTCAAGCTGCTACAATTGACATGCCATCGGTCTCATGGAATGGTGGCAACGTTTCCTCCAACGTTCGCTGGTCGAACGTGGCTGACACCGTAGAATTTAGATTGATGTTGAAGATACGCACAATTTCACCTTTAATCGTTATCGCTTCTCGGCCTTTTGGCTAAGATCATGTGTAGTATCTGTTCTTTTCAGCTTAATATCTGAAACGTCGCTCAATGAGCGGCTCGTATATTAAACTGATTTTTGCAACAGGGCTACGGACCCAAAGCTTGCTTTGGCCTGGCCACGGGTTGGCTCGGTATTGCACTACTTCCGAGAACGGCCCACACCACAATCAAATCAAAAGTAAGAACTAACAAACTGTCCCAATAAATGAACACGCTCTACCAAAAAAGCACCTCCCTTCGATATGGTGTCATCACAGCGCGATTGATTACTTCCCCGGCAAGCATTTTAAGCTTGCGCCTACAGGTTGTTCAGTCAATAGTAGTCCCCTTCTTTTTGGCCCCAAAACCCTCTTGGTTTGTAGAAATTACCAATAGGAGCAATGTTTTTAGCTTCAATATTGAATCGGTGGTGTGTTCTCGCCCAGAAAAGCTGACATGGAGAGGCGTTTTTGTTTGTAAGATGGCGATGTAGTGATTTTGCAGGTGAGGCGGCTTCAAGCCGGAAACCCTCACGGAGTGCGTGCACCAAAAGTGAGTCATTGGAAAGAACACGATTTTCGCATTCATTGTCAGTAATGCGCCATCAGGAGACTAGGGGAGAAAGAAAAAGCCGTTAATTTTAACTGCAATGAAGTGCTAATAATATTGTGATGATTTTCTCTTTTCAGGGAGAATGCACCAAACGCTCAAGCTGCTACAATTGACATGGCCATGCGGTCGCATGGAATGGTGCAACGTTTCTCCAACGTTCGCTGTTGGTCGAACGTGGCTGACACCGCAGAATTTAGATTGATGTTGAAGATACGCACAATTCACCTTTAATCGTTATCGCTTCTCGGCCTTTTGGCTAAGATCTGACAAAGTTTTTGATAGATCTTGAAGCTACACCAGCCTCCCCCATGGCTTCCACTCGTGGGGGAGGTTCACCATCCTCGTACCCTACTCCGGGGCAGCGTCAAAGGAACCCACTGAACCGTGGAAATAGTGTAAGTGCCAAAAAGAATGATAAGCCCAGACCAAATAAGGAAGACCTAAAAAAGAGAACTGTCTACATTCACGATAGAGAATACACCCTCTAGATCTCATCAAGGGAATTGAAACTGAGGTTGGAAAGAACCGTATTTATGGACTAGTGAAAACTGGATTGACGTGGCAGGTGACCTTCAAAGAGGGCGTGGAGGTTGAAGAATTGGCAGAGGGCGGCATTCACGTTAAAGACCAGGACGTGGAGGTGCGACTAGTCGCACGCAATATCGTAACTGTTTCCTTCCTGGGGGTCCCGTCCTACATTACAGAAGAGGAACTGGATAGTAAGCTTGTGGACTTTGGGGTCACAAAGAAGGCCCCCTGGATTCGCAAACGATATGCTGATTTCCCTGATATAGAGAGCGGTATTATCTTCACCAGAATCGAGATCCCTCCGAATGTAGCCTCGTTACCCTATGCCACCAAGATTGGCGACGTCTATATATCCATCAAGCATAATGGCCAAACCAAGGTTTGTAACCGCTGCTTATTTCGCCATAAAAAAATTGATCTTGGCGCGCCTCGTGCCCACAGGGAGTGAAATGCTTTTTGTGTGGAGTGGCAGGGCATATCAGAAGAAATTGCCCCGATGCAGATTCCCAGCCGCGTCTGCAAGAGGATGATTCTGACCGGGCCGATGACGACGATGATGTTTCTGACGCTGAATCGGACGCCGCGACTCGCAGGTCCATGGGTAGTTGGGCCGATGAGGTCGAGGAGGAGTTTGGCTCTAGCGACGATGTTGAAGAGGAAACACATGATCTTGTGATTGATGAGAACAGGAAACCCGCTAGTGATAAGCTAGAAAAATATGTTGGCCAATCTCGCGAGGACTCCAAAGCATCATCTTCCAAAGGAGTTCCCCAGGCGGAAGGGGGCGTTGTGTCAATGTGTGCTGTGCCCGGTGAGCTCCCGACACATTCGGGAACGTCTACTGGTACTGGGTTGAAGCGTAGGAGGCAACCTACTACGGATGAAACAGAGTCAGACTCGCATGTTAAGCCAGGATCTTCACGTAAGAAGAGTAGTAAGAAACGAGCCGCCAGCATGACCTTTCCACCAGAGCCAGCTGGTGATGTTATTGTTCTTGAGAATAGATTCGATGTGCTTGGTGATGATAACGTCGAATGATGTGTTGTTGACTGTTAATTTAATTTGTTGTTATCACCATGGCGTCCAGGGCCCTTCTCCTTCTCTTTTTCATGGCTCTCTCTGTGGTTTCTGTTAATTGTAACGGTTTACGTTCTACGCCAAAATTAGATAATGTTTTTTACTTTCTTTAAAATCCGTAATTTTGATATATTTGTTTACAGGAAACGTTTTGGGATGACGACTTAGTTTTTCAAAGGTTAAAACAAAATGGGATGGCGACATTTATTTCTCTAATATTATGGATGGGAGTAGGAGCAAGGGGGTGGCTTTTCTTTTTAGGAAAGATCTTGATTTAAAGTTATTAACGCTGTTGAAGTTGAGAGGGGAAGAGCCCTGGATCTCCTGGTTGAAATTGATGATACAGTTCTCCGTCTAGTTAATGTTTACACTCCAAATAATTTTCGTGAACGTGCTTTATTTTTTGAAGGTATTAATCATCATATTTCGACCGTTAATTTGGATTACGATAGTATTTTTGTGTTGGGTGATTTTAATTGTGTTCTTAGTGCAAAGGATAAATCTTGCCCCTTATATGTTGATCCCTCTTGTAAATATCTTAAAGATCTTATTTCTTCAAATAACTTATATGACGTTTGGAGGTCCCAACACTCCCAGTCGCTTGAGTTCACCTGGCGGCGGGTCATTAAAAAGAGATTAGTTCAGAGTAGAATTGACCTTATTCTTAGTTCGAGTTCTAATTCCCATTGTGTTACCAATTCTTCTATTTTGCCATTTGTTGGAGTGACCATGATTTGGTTTATGTTTGCTATAAATCCTCCAGTGTTTCCGTTGGCCCAGGAACGTGGGCCTTCAATAATCTTCTTCTTGATGATGAAGATTTTTGTAATTCTATTTCTAATTGTATTGATTTGTCCAGGGAAAAACCCAGTTATGAGGATAATCCTTTTGAGTGGTATGAGGACCTTAAGAATGATTTTAGAAATATTGCTACCTATTACGGTAAACGTCAGGTTAAACAAACGCGGAAGGTAAAAAGAGATCTGCAAAAGAAAATTAAATATGAGCGTAAGAAGGCTTCTCGCTTTTTAGATTACGATGTTACTTTGTTGAAAAAATTGGAAAGTGAACTTTTATCTGTGAAGAGCTTGAATGTAAAGGGGCCGCTGTTAGGTCCAGAATAGCTAATATCCAACTGGGGGAAAAGCCAACAAAATTTTCTTTAATTTGGAAAAAAGTGTCAATAAAAATAAGTTGATTACCTCGCTCAAGAGTAAGAGCGGTGATGTTCTTACTTCTTCTAGGGATATCGGTAAAGAGGCTTTTGATTTTTACTCTGAACTATTTCTTATTGCCATTGCGATGATGAGGTTCAGGATACTTTTTTATCCAATATTGATGTTGAATTAAGTTCTGATGATGTTAATATGTGTTCTACTCCGCTATGCCTTGGTGAACTCAGCGAGGCGCTCTCTAATATGTGCAATAACAAAAGCCCCGGCTCGGATGGTCTAACGGTGGAATTTTATCGTCATTTCTTCAGTGATGTCGGCCCGGAGTTACTTCGGTTGTCCAAGGTTATTCTTGATGAGGGTTGTATGCCAGAGAGTATGCGTCGGGGCATTATAACTCTAGTTCCCAAAAAGGGGGACAAAACCGACTTGAAGAATTGGCGGCCGATATCACTGTTGAATAATGATTATAAGATTCTCACCAAGGCCCTTGCAGCTCGGTTTACTAAAGTCATAGGGAGTGTGATTTCGCCTGATCAAACGTGCTGTATTCCCAAACGGGATATTGCCGATAACGTTTTGGCTATGCGGGACCTTGTCGATTTTATTTCTCAAAATGATCTTGATGGTTATGTTTAAAAATGGATCAGCAGAAGGCTTTTGATAGGGTAAATCATCGCTATTTGATTAAAGTTTTGTCAAAATTTGGGTTCCCTGAGTACATTATAAATTGGATTAAAATTCTGTATGCCAAGGTTAAGGGCTGTATTAAAGTTAATGGTTTTTTAACTGATGATTTTGATATTCTTAAGGGGATTCGTCAGGGGTGTCCGTTAAGTGCTATCATTTACGTTCTAACCTCAGAACCTATGAGAAATGCTATCGTTAAAAATCAGAGGGTTAAGGGTATCAATATCTCTAATTCTAAGGCTTTGGTCTTTCAGCATGCGGATGATACTTCTGTTTTTGTTCAGGATATGGTTTCAGCTAAAGAAGTTTTTGGTGTCTTTGAGTTATATGGTAAAGCCTCTGGTTCTAAACTGAACTATGACAAGTCTGAAGTTATGATTTTTGGCAATTCTAAAACTTTTGAGCTTTCTGATTTTGATCTTCATTTTACTGATAATTCTTGTACAAAAATTTTGGGGTTATATTTGGGTACGGATGGTAACAAATGTGAAGAGAAAAATTGGACTGAAATCGTCCGTAAGTGCAAATTAATTTTAAATTCGTGGAAGGCTAGAGACCTGACCTTAAAAGGCAAGGTATTGGTGGTCAACTCCCTTATTGTGTCGAAATGTGTTTATGTTTTGAACTTATGCCACCTCCCCGATTGGGTTGTGTCTGATTTAAAGAGGGCTATTACTGATTTTGTTTGGGGAGGCTCTAAGCCTAAACTGAAATATTCTCTTCTTACTCGTACTATTTCCGGTGGTGGAATGGGGCTCTTAGATCTTGGTAGGATGCATGTGCCCTTAGATGTAAATGGATTTAAAAAATTATTGATCCTGAACACCCTCTAAATCCTATTACAAGTGCACTTATTGACCATAATTTTAATTGTATAAGATCTGAGCTGGGTCGTGAGTATTCCGGTTTCTGTGGTCAGGAAAGTCTATGCACTTTCCAAAAAGTTACGGAATCTTTTAGCCTGGCGCAATTATCCAAGCTTAATTTTGTCCCGCCTTCTAATTTGCAAGAATTGCGTATTCAACCATTTTTGATAACCTTTTATTGTGTTATAACTCCTATATCGTGTTTTGTTAAGGGCAGGGCTTGTGCGAGCTGTGATATTATTTAGGACATGTCCATGGATTCAGTCGCATCGGCCATCAGTGAGGATTTGGGGCGGACATGTGAGCGAGGCCAAGGCCATGGAGTGTCTTTCTTCCATTATGACAAAATCAAGTGATTGGAGAGAGTTATTGAGTCGGAGTCTTTGGCTGATGTCCCCGATTCTGACCAGTTGTCACTTAGGAACAATGACAAGACCGTTTGTATTAGTGTTACTGATATCCGTACACGTGATGTTAACAAATTGCTGCGTGATCGCGAGGCAGTTACCCCCGCGGGCCTGCGAACGTTGGCGTGATGAATTCGGGGATAATTATTTGGTAATTCCTTTTGATAATTGTTTGGTGGCGTTTAGGAGAATTATATGGGGGGTGACTATTTCGTGGCAATAATGTTCTTTTAATAATGATCGTTTGTTTAAGGCGGGGTGGGTTGATAGTCCTCTCTGTACCCTATGTAAGGGTGAGTTGAATATCCGTTCACATTTTATTGATGCCAAGAAATCCCCAAATCTGCTCTAGTAGTTTGGGACCTGTGCAACAATTGTGAATGATAAAATTAGTGGTGAGAAATTGTCAAATTTATCTTTAGTTGGTTGTTCATCTAAAGTTGGTAAATCGTGTAATTTGCTTAACTTTGTTTTATCCAATTATAGAAACACTGTTTGGTTGTCTAGAAAATGGATGAGAAAGGGCCATCAAGTTACTTTCAGAGTGGTTTTTAGAACTCTATTAGAAAAGAATCATCTTGAGTATGAAGCGTGTACAAAAAGGCCTCTGTCAAACAGGTTCTTTGTACATTTGGTATAATGAGGCGTAAATTTATGTATCAGGGATGAATATAATCTGCCTTTTTTGATTTTGTACTGTTATTGTCTGGGGATTGAATTTGACGGGGCGCGCTGTGAAGGCGCGGTTTAGGCCTGCGCCATGAGGCACTGTGCCTAGCCTCGCTCCACGGCCCGCGTGGCGGACTGTGGTATGGTGTTGATTTTTGTAAATCTGATTTTTCATATTTTTGTGTTGTATTCTGGGTATTGCCTTGACGGGGCGCGATTTGTGGACGCGCGGTTTAGGCCTGCGCCTGAGGCACTGTGACTATTCTAGCCTCCACACTTCGCGTGGCGCCTTTGGTAAGGTAATTCAATTTTTCAACTTGTGTCATTATTTTTCTTTCCATATTTATGAGCCATATGTAATTTGTATTCGCTTATGGGGCAGTCCGGGGTGGTGTCCCAGTAAATAAAAAAAAAAAAAAAAAAAAAAAAAAAGATCATGTGTAGTATCTGTTTTTTCAGCTTAATCTGAAACGGTCGCTCAATGAGCGGCCTGTAATTAAACTGATTTTTGAACAGGGCTACGGACCCAAAGATTGCTTTGGCCTGGCCACGGGTTGGCTCGGTATTGCCCTACTTAACGAGAACGGCACCAACCACAATCAAATTCAAAAGTAAGAACTAACAACTAGTCCCAATAAATGACACACGCTTACCAAAAAAGCACCTCCTTCGATATGTGTCATCACAGCGCGATTGATTACTTCCCCGGCAAGCATTTTAAGCTGCGCCTACAGGTTGTTCAGTCAATAGTAGTACCCTTCTTTTTGGCCACAAACCCTCTTGGTTGTAGAAATTACCAAGAGGAGACAAGTTTTTAGCTTCCAATATTGAATCGGTGGTGTGTTCTCGCCCAGAAAAGCTGACATGGAGAGGCGGTTTTGTTTGTAGAGGCGATGTAGTGATCTTTACGCAGGTGAGGCGGCTTCAAGCCGGAACCCTCCACGGAGTGCGTGCCACCAAAAACGTGAGTCATTGGAAAGAACACGATTTTCGCATTCATGTCGTAATGCGCCATCAGGAGACTAGGGGAGAAAGAAAAGCCGTTAATTTTAACTGCCATGAAGTGCTAATAATATTGTGATATTTTCTCTTTTCAGGGAGAATGCACAAAAAGCTCAAGCTGCACACATTGACATGGCCATTGCGGTCGCAGAATGGCAACGTTTCTCCAACGTTCGCTGTTGGTCGAACGTGGCTGACACCGCAGAATTTAGATTGAGTTGAAGATACCGCACAATTTCACATTTATCGTTATCGCTTCTCGGCCTTTGGCTAAGATAATGTGTAGTATCTGTTCTTTCAGTTAATATCTGAACCGTCGCTCAATGAGCGGCTCGTAATATTAAAACTGATTTTTGCAACAGGGTACGGACCCAAAGCTTGCTTTGGCATGGCCACGGGTTGGCTCGGTATTGCCAACTACTTCCGAGAACGGCCCACACCACAATAAATCAAAAGTAAGAACTAACAAACTGTCCCAATAAATGACACGCTATACCAAAAAAGCACCTCCCTTCGATATGGTGTCATCACAGCGCGATTTTTTATTACTTCCCCGCAGATTTTAAGGGGGCTGCGCCTAAGGTTGTTCCGTCAATAGAGCCCTCTTTTGGCCCCAAAACCCTCTGCGTTTGTAGAAATACCAATAGGAGACAATGTTTTTAGCTTAATATTGAATCGGTGGTGTGTCTCGCAGAAAGCTGCATGGAGAGGCGTTTTTGTTGTAAGATGCGATGTAGGATTTTGCCCGGGAGGCGGCTTCAAGCGGATAAACCTCACGGAGTGCGTGCACCAAAAGTGAGTCATTGGAAAGAACACGATTTTCGCATTCATTGTCCGTATGAGCCATACAGGAGGACAAGGGGAGAAAGAAAAAGCTGTTAATTTTAACTGCAATGAAGTGCTATAAAATTGTGGATGATTTTCTCTTTTCAGGGAGAATGCACCAAACGCTCAAGCTGCTACAATTGACATGGCAATGCGTAGCTGGAATGGTGCAACGGTCTCTCAACGTGCGCTGTGGTCGAACGTGGATGACACGCAGAATTTAGGATTGATGTGACGATACGCAAATTTCACCTTTAATCGTTATCGCTTCTCGGCTTGGCTTAAGATCTGTGGAGTATCGGTTCTTTTCAGCTTAATATCTGAACCGTCGCTCAATGAGCGGCTCGTATCTTAAACTGAGTTGTGAAAAACAGGGTACGTACCCAAAGCTGCTTGGCTGGCCACGGGGGTGGCTTCGGTATTGTACTACTTCCGAGAACGGCCCACACCACAATCAAATCAAAAGATAAGAAAATTAAACAACCTGTCCCAATAAATGAACACGCACTATACCCAAAAAAGCATCCCTCGATATGGGTCATCACAGCGCGATTGATTACTTCCCCGGCAAGCATTGTAAGCTTGCGCCTAACAGGTTGTTCCGTCAATAGTAGTCCCCTTCTTTTTGGCCCCAAAACCCTCTTGGTTTGAGAAATACAATAGGAGCAAGTTTTTAGCTCACAATATTGATCGGTGGTGTGTCGCGCCAGAAAAGCTTGACATGGAGAGGCGTTTTTGTGGTAAGTGCGATTTAGTGATTTTGCAGGTGAGGCGGCTTCAAGCCGGAAACCCTCACGGAGTGCGTGCCACAAAAAGGGAGTAATTGGAAAAAACACGATTTTCGCATTCATTGTCAGTAATGCGCCATAAGGAGACTAGGGGAGAAAGAAAAGCCGTTAATTTTAACTGCAATGAAGTGCCTAATATTGTGATGATTTTCTCTTTCAGGAGAATGCACCAAACGCTTCAAGGTGCTACAATTGACATGGCCACGCGGTCGCATGGAATGGTGCAACGTTTCTCCAACGTTCGATGTTTGGTCGAACGTGGCTGACACCGTAGAATTTAGATTGATGTTGAAGATACGCACAATTTCACCTTTAAGTCGTTTCGCTTCCGGCTTTTGGCTAAGATCATGGGTAGTATATGTTCTTTTCAGCTTAATATCTGAAACGTCGCTCAATGAGCGGCTCGTATATTAAACCTGATTTTTTGCAACAGGGCTACGGACCAAAAGCTGGCTTTGGCCTGGCACGGGTTGGCTCGGTTATTGCACTACGTCCGAGAACGGCCCACACCACAATCAAATCAAAAGTAAGAAAATAACCAAAACTGTCCAATAATGAACACGCTCACCAAAAACGCCCTCCCTTCGATATGGTGTATCACAGCGAGATTGCTTAATTCCCCGGCAAGCCATTTTAGCTGAGCCTACAAAGGGGTTGTTTTTTTTCAGTCATAGTAGTCCCCTTCTTTTGCCCCAAAACCCTCTTGGTTGGAGAAATACCAATAGGAGCAATGTTTTTAGCTTCAATATTGAATCTGTGGTGTGTTTTCTCGCCCAGAAAAGATGACAGAGAGGCGTTTGGTGGTAAGGATGGCGATGTAGTGAGTTTGCAGGTGAGGCGGCTTCAAGCCGGAAACCCTCAACGGAGTTGTCCGTGCCCCAAAAGTGAGTCATTGGAAAGAACACGATTTTCGCATTCATTGTCAGTAATGCGCCATCAGGAGACTAGGGGAGAAAGAAACAGCGTTAATTTTAACTGCAATGAAGTGCTAATAATTGTGATGCTTTTTTTTCGGGAGAATGCACCAAACGCTCAAGCTGCCTACAATTGACATGGCCATGCGGCGCATGGATGGTGCAACGTTCTCCAACCGTTCGTGTTGGCGAAACGTGGCTGACACCGCAGAAGTTTAGATTGATGTTGAAGATACGCACAATTTCACCTGTTAATCGTTATCGCTTCTCGGCCTTTTGGCTAAGATCATGTTTAGTATTGTTTCTGTCAGCGTAATATCTGAAACGGTCGCTCAATGAGCGGCTGTATATTAAATATTTTTGCACAGGGTACGGACCCAAAGCTGCTTGGCCTGGCCAGGGTTGGCGCGGTATTGCCCTACTTTCCGAGAACGGACCCCACACCACATCAAAATCAAAAGTAAGAACTACAAACTGTCCCAATAAATGAAACGATCTAACAAAAAAAGCACCTCCCTTCGATATGGTGTCATCAAGCGCGATTGATTACTTCCGGCAAGGCATTAAGCTTGAGCCTACAAGGTGTTTTTGCCAGTCAATAGTAGTCCCCTTCTTTTTTGCCAAAAACCCCTCTTGGTTTGTAGACATTACCAATAGGAGAAAATGTTTTAGCTTCAATATTGAATCTGTGGTGTGTTCTCGCCCAGAAAAGCTGACATGGAGAGGCGGTTTTGTTTGTAAGATGGCGATGTAGTGATTTTGCAGGGAGGCGGCTTTCAAGCCGGAAACCCTCACGGAGTGGCGGCACCAAAGTGATCATGGAAAGAACACGATTTTCGCATTCATGTCAGTAATGCGCATCAGGAGACACCTTTTTAAGGGGGAGAAAGAAAAAGCCGTTAATTTTAATCAATGAAGGGCTAATAATATTGTGATGATTTCTCTTTTCGGGAGATGCACAAAACGCTCAGCTGCTACATTGACA